>JASDQU010103095.1:246014-274020 GCA_032191745.1 Picea mariana | reverse complement strand
GCATTTTTAGTTACTTAGTTTAAGGGATTTTGGGATAATTCCCAGATTGTGTAAAACTATTTACTATTATTCACAAGGATGTTTTACCTTGTGAAAAACCTATATAAACCTATGGTTTTGTAATAATCGATCATCCTCAGTTGGGGAGAACAAGGATATGGAGTTCTGATTCAAATTGGAGCAGAATTGGTGTTTTTTCATAGCTTTCACTTTTCAATATATCGACACTTTGTTCCATGTTTTGTATATCAGCTTGTTTATGGTTTAGTATTTCTTTAGCTATCTGAATCAAATGCAAATGATATAATTTTATTTCTGTCATCTATATCTTGTTTCTTCCAAATAGATAAAAGACATAACAGTTGTTAGTTCAATTTGTGAATCATAGCTTTGTCTTCTTCGTAAATCGAACTGTAATATATAGATTTGCTGCATAATAGGTTTCTCCTTTTGCAGGAATTTATAATCAGAAAATTGTTATGATATTCTTTTATGTCTTGTTTGTCCTGTAACATACTTCAAGAAGCAACATAGCTGATCGTTTCCGAAAATCTTAAGGACTTAACGGTGTGAGTTTCCCTCCTACAATCAGCTTAAGAAGTCATCTTACGCAGGACAGACTTGGAGCATTCCCAGGTCAATTAGTATTTAGTTTACTGCTTTTATTAAGTAGTTTAATATAGATATAATTTTGATTTGTTTTAATTTTAGTTAGTTTACTTTCTTATTCATAAATCATAAAATCAAAAAAGAGTTATCTTCGCTATCTTGGGACAACAAGCAAATTAGTTTCACAGGTTTTATTCAAATCTGTAGACTGTATGTAATGTATATTTGTGAATAAATTGTAATTAAACTGATAATTAGATAGTTGATTTGAGTTATTATAAGAGTAATTTGTAGTTTGTAGATAGATTAGTTAGAATAGTTTATATTAGTATAATTATCTTTGTTTTATTAGTTTCTAGTTTCCTTTATTTTAATTTAATTTCTTTTATTTAGTTAGTTAGTTTATTTTAGTTAGTTTTATTAGTTTCTAGTTTCCTTTATTTTAATTTAATTTCTTTTATTTAGTTAGTTAGTTTATTTTAGTTTGTTTTATTAGTTTCTAGTTTCCTTAGTTTAGATTACTTAGCTCAGATAAATTCTCTCTTTGGTTTTCTTAGGATACCTTAGAGCGGCCAACGGAGCCATTAAACTCGTCAGGGTGGTCCATTCCAAACGGCTTGGGTTATTTAGACAACTCCGGACCGGTTCCACTCTCCCAGTTGACGGATGGACTGTTTCCCCCGTCAACAAATGGCGCTAGAAGGAGGGCCTAAGATTAATTAATGGCACGAGGTGTTCGCAAGACTTCTCCAGCCCCTAATCGCACACCTATAGTGACTAGAAGCCGTTCACAAGATAGCATCCCCCCTCAAACAACAACTACTTCAACCAAAGATCCTCAGATCACAGTTGAGCCAGCAACCCCTAATCCTACAGGTGGTGATATTCAAGAAATTTTTAGACAATCTCTTATTAAATCACATAAAGCCTTTGCTAGCCTTATGCAACCACATCGCCCGTGGAGCCAACCTTTAGACTTCTCCGAAGTCAGAGAACAATTAGGTGATATGGATCCTGCTGTGAATCCTACGGACCCGAACACAAATCCTGCTGCAGGAGGATCTTCTCCAAATATCTTTGGTCACCTCTCTGATAGTATCTTCCAAGCTAACTTTGAGACTGTGCACCCTTACAATACTAGGAGCAAGACCGCAAACAAACCCCCTGCCGATAACACTACAACTTTACCTCCAAAGCCATCTAAATCAATAGAAACTAAACAGAGTAATGCTAGCCCTATATTAGATTATGATGTTGTCGAAGATCTTAAGAAACTAAGGGCTAAAATTTCTATTTATGAGTTGTTGAAATTTCCATTCTTGTTACAGAAGATGTTGCAAAATATTTTAGATAATGGCAAGAATGGTAATTCAAATGGCAATAAGGTTGTACAAAGCAAAGTGCCACAGAAGAATTCCACAAAGGATAATCCTGGTTCTCATGACAAAGGAAGCCTTCCTGTACCAAATGTAAATAATGTAAATAGTGTAAATAATTCAAATAAAGTAGTAGTAGAAAATGCGAGTAAGAAACCACAAGCAACAACTCTAAGTACTCGCAAGAATGTACCTCCTTTTCTTTTACCTTTCAAAATCTTCAACATAAATGTGCATAATTGCATGGTTGACTCGGGAGCATCATCAAATGTGATGCCTTGGTCAGTATGCCAAAAGATTAACGCCGAAGTAGAACCATCTTCTTTGAAAATAATACAACTTGATCGAACAGATGTTAAAGTCATAGGCGAATTAAAAAATGTTTTGATTAGATTATCGTCTAACCCAAAAGTTCATCAGTTTATTGATATAATTGTGGTGGATATTCCAGAAGTATATGGCATGTTTTTGAGCAGGGACTGGTCGGAGCAGCTGCATGGTTACTTCGCAACGGACTGGTCTCACTTATGGCTTCCAGAGAACGGTAAGACCAACAAGATCAGGGTGAACCGTGAGCATTACCTCAAGTTCACGGTAACAGACTTGAATGACCCCAATGAGCCATACACACCTCCGGCTCATTCACCTGAAGTCCAAGGGATGGACACCTGCTTCGGAAATTTCATGGCTGAAGTTTCACCTATCAACGATCCACAACAACAATCCGAGATCAAATCATATACRCAACCAACAGCTTCTATCCAACAAACTTGCGAACCCAATGCAAATCAAGTTTGGTCTTTATACTTTGACGGTTCCAAATCTAAAGAAGGAGCTGGTGCAGGTTGCATCATTATCGATCCGGCAGGTAATAAAACGTTACTGGCTTGTAGATTAGAATTTGAATGTACTAACAACGTTGCAGAATATGAGGCTTTGTTACAAGGTCTCAGAAAATCCTTAGACATGCACATTCAAAATCTAATTGTATTCGGCGACTCTGAGATAGTGGTCAGGCAGGTGAGAAATTCTATACATTGTCTTACCCCGCATCTCAAGTGTTACCAGTCTGAGGTATGGAGTTTAATAAACAAATTTTTTGCTTTCAATATAAATTCCATTCCTAGATCAAATAATACCGAAGAAGATCTACTTGCTAATGTTGCCTCTAAACTTCTTCCTGCAGATGGTTTATCCCCAAGCGTATTCTCCGTGGAGCTATTGTTTCAACCATCTATTCCTGACAATATCACAAACTGGAGAGTATTCGATGATGATAAATAGATCATCGACTTTCTGCACATGGAAGAGACCTTTCAAGGTTCTGTGATAGATGAACAAACACATGATGACAATTTACATGACTTTACGGTAACACCTAATCCGAAATCTCCTGAAGCTCTATCGGACATGGTAAATTCCATACCCAAATCTGTTGCTAGACTAGAAAAGTTTTACGATTTTGAAGATAAATTCAAAAAAACAGTCAATTGCAAAACAAATAGTTCCTCATTGTCCTATGAAGAAGTTAATCTAGGAACTAGTGAAAATCCTCAATGTATCAATCTAGGCTTGGGATGTAGTAAGCAAGAAAAAGCCGCTTTCGTCAAATTATTTAAAGAATTCAAGGATGTCTTTGCTTGGACTTATGACGATCTTAAAACATTCGATCCTAATATTATTCAGCATGTCATCGCGATGAAGCCCCAAACCTTTCCCTTCTAACAGAAATTGAGGAAAATACATCCTAAGTTGGAACCGACTGTACAAAAAGAACTGAATAAACTCCTTAGTGCTAAAATAATTTTTCCTGTTAGACTTACTCAATGGGTACCCAACCTCTTCCCAGTGTGGAAGAAAAATGGGGAAATTCGACTTTGTGTCGATTTCCAGAACCTCAACAAAGCGTCTGATAAAGATAACTATCCTGTCCCTCCCATGGAACAGATACTACAACAAGTGTCTAGTTCCGAGAGGTTGTCCTTACTGGATGGTTTCTCTGGATACAACCAAGTCTTGATGTCTCTGCCAGACCAGTTGAAAACTACCTTCCGTACCCCATGGGGCACTTATGCTTATCGCAAAATGCCCTTTAGATTGATTAACGCCGGTGCTACCTTTCAGAAAGAAATGGATATTGCTTTTAGAGGCTTGATCAATCACTCTGTAGTAGTCTACCTAGATGACGTGACCGTTTATTCCAAAAACAAAAACGATCATCTAGCTCACCTTCGAGCTGTTCTACTACGATTTCGTAAATATGGCATCTCCTTGAACCCCAAGAAGTCCATCTTTGCAGTAGAACATGGTAAATTACTAGGATTCATTGTGTCTAGCGATGGAATTATTATTGACCCCGAGAGGACCCAGGTCATTGCCAAACTTCCCCCACCGACCTCCAAGAAATCCATGCAGTCCTTCCTTGGTCAGATCAATTTCGTGAGAATATTTGTCCCCAGTTTCTCCGAAATGGTCAGACCTCTCCAAAACCTGATTAAGAAGGACACCCATTATCACTGGGGACCTACTGAAAACCAAGCTTTCAACGATATAAAGAAGGCCATAATCGACGCTCCATCTCTCATGAGCCCTGATTTCTCTCAAGACTTTACACTTTATACTTTTGCCTCCGATTGTTCCTTTGCCGCGGTCCTTACTCAAAAGAACTTTGAAAACAAAGAAGTACCCATCGCCTTTATGAGCTCTACTTTCAAAGGTGCTGAACTTAACTACCCAGCGGTTGATCGGCAAGCCTATGCTGTCTTCAAGGCAGTTAAGCATTTCTGGTCATATATTTTGAAGTCGAGGACGAAGATCATTGTCCCCTACCATGTCGTTAGGAACTTGTTAGTGCAAAAGGAGCTAGGAGAGAAAAGAGCCAACTGGGTCACCTCTTTACAGGAGTATGACCTAGAGATCACCCCAGCACAGATCGTGAGAGGCCAAGGGTTGTGTAAATTGGCAGTTGATTCAGAAACTGAACAACAAGAAATCAGTGATACGTCAGACCTAGAACAACACGATCAGAATATGATTTTTTGCACGCAAAGCTTCGTGAGCCCCTGGTATGATGATATTAGATACTGTCTTCAACATGGATCAGCACCTCGTCACCTTGACCCTGCTAAGAGAAGAGCTTTGATACTAAATTATGCCTCCTTTCATCTAGTCAATGGTATACTGTTTTGTCAAAATTTTGATGGCGTACTGATGCGTTGTCTTGAAAAGGACGAAGCAGAGAAAGTCTTGCTTGAGTTGCATGCAGGAGAAGCTAGTGGTAACTTCGGTGGCGACACCACTGCTCATAAAGTCTTAAGAGCCGGTTATTACTGGCCTACACTCTTTAGAGACGCCCATGACTTATGTTGAAAATGTATCATTTGTCAAAAAGCATCAGGGCAATTGCAAAAACCAGCCTTCCCTTTGCAACCCGTCATAGTCGATTCTCCTTTCCAGCAATGGGGCCTTGATATCACTGGTCCTATTAACCCTCCATCCTCACAGCAACACAAGTATATTGTGACAACCACTGATTACTTTACTCGATGGTTTGAAGCCGCCGCGCTAAAAACGGTTAACACAAGTCAGGTGATCGCTTTTCTGAACTCGAATATCATTACTCGTTTTGGCATCCCTGATTGTCTAGTTTTTGATAACGCTTCATACTTTTCCTCTCTTGAGATGACCGGGTTTTCCTTAGAAAAAGGAATAAAGCTTAAGTATGCTGCTAGTTACTACCCCCAGGGTAATGGCTTAGCAGAATCAACCAACAAGAACTTGATCAAGATTATCAAGAGAAATGTGGTTGAAAATCACAAGAACTGGCACAACGCACTACTTAATGCACTGTGGGATAATAGGGTAACACCCAAAGCTACTATAGGTAACTCTCCCTTTTTCCTTGTTTATGGCAGAGAAGCCATTCTGCCACCTCACATTCTTCTTCCTTCGCTCCAATTATCACAAAAAGTTCAAGAAGAAGAATGCCCCCCTTTAGAAAGCTGTATTAACGCTTTGATGAAGTTAGAAGAAGTAATAACTCAAGCCAAGCATAAGCTAAACCAACATCAACATCTAATTAAAAGCTGGTTCGATTCTAGTTCTGCTTCTGATAGGAATTTTGAAGTAGGCGATCTCGTTCTAAAGTGGGACAAACCGCATGAAGGGAAGGGTGAACACACTAAATTTCAAAATCTGTGGCTTGGGCCATTTCTGATTGCTGAAAAGTTGGGTCCTAGTTCGTTTCACTTGTAGAGTCTTGAAGGGAAGCTTGACACCTACCCGGTGAATATCCAAGCCCTGAAAAGATACTTTGCCTGATTTTTACCTTTGTATATTATGTAAATATTTCCTTTTGTTTTTATCTTTGCTTTTCTTTTCATTTTTTGGTTTTGATTTGACTGATCAGTTTGGTGTGTTTTTGTGTGTTTTCAAAACATATACATGCTTGTACACTGAGCCATTCAGACATAAACCATAGAAAAATCTCTTCGCTGAAATAACTTCTGGAAGATTGTACATACATCAATGAAATATATTTCTGAAAATGATATTGGAAAATGATGTTTGAAATAAGTTTACTAATTTCAATCTCGAAGTGAAGGTTTGTCATGATTATCTTTATCTTTTTACGCTGTCCCTTTTACGTAAAGGAATGAATCAACAAGGATGTCTCCCTGTCAAAGTAAGTCGTTTTAGAAATAAGACATTTCTAGAGCTGAATCAAGGACAGTATAAAAAAAAATCTGATGAGGTCTGAAAATTATGAGAAAGTATCAAGATTTTTCAGCGTCACCCCGCTCAGCCATCTATAAAAGAAAAACAAAATAAAATATTGATAAGAGCTGTGGGAAGTGTTTGTAAACCCGTCGGGATACTGAACAGGTCCGCTGGCAGTGGGGAAATGCAAGCATGGTGCCAAGACAACTTCGCCGGGGTACTGAACAGGCCTGCTGGCAGCGAAGCAATGTCGGGTAAATGAAAATCTGTAAAATTATAAGAAACCTCTTTTAAAAGTCCTTTATTCTAATCTAGATCTTCTTGACAGGATAAAGACGTCTGAGTGGGTTAAATGGAAACCCTGTCGAGGCTATGAACGCCTACTGGCAGCAGTGGCTATGCCAACAGTATTGAAGATTCTATCATAAAAATCATGACTTGCTGATCTTTAAGACTGTTATCGGTTTGCATCTTTTGAAACATCACTGGAAAAGATAGTTGATGATGATGTTAAGTACGATTTTTCTGTTTGTTGTTTTAAGTCGAATTTTTCTTTGCTGTCCTGATCTGAATTCATTTCTTTTGAAAGAGATAACTGCTTTTCCCAGCGTGTCGCCATTGTTGGTAGCCAACTCAATTTTTTTGATTGCTCTCAAAAAATCTGCCTACACCCCTTATCTCATTACGACAAATCATTGTCGCATTGTGCTACTAGACATTTGTTTCATTTTTTCTTTGCGACAATTACAATTTGTTTCGATTTAGTTTTCACAACTGGAAGTGTGAAAACACCTCTCTCGTTGTCTGGACTGTCGTCATCTTTTATTGATTTTTACAAAAGACACTTGACCATTGGTTTATCGCATGACTACAAAAGATTTTTCAAACTCGTGTTCTTACCTTGATTGCGCATTTGGATCTGTTTGATTGCTAAGCCTGTAAGCATGAAGAGTTACTGGTTTTATTTCGATCTTATAAAGGTTATGATGGATTTGGTTTTATATGTTTTTATTCTTATTGCTATGGGCTCTTGACTCGTTTATTATATGAGAAATTCTTGATTGCATTGTTCTAAAAACTTTGGAATGTAAACATTTGAATATGCAATGAATTCATTGGTAAGTTTATAAGGTCAATTTGAGAAATAGCTATGGTTTGAGGGCGCATTGATGAAATCTTTTGGGTTTTAATTTTAAATCGATGCTTGGTATATTGTTTGGAAAATTGATATTGCATTGGACGAGTCATAGCTTTAAAATATGCATTGGCATGATTGAATTAACAGGGGTTTGAAACAATTGATTGACACGATGATCGTTGGATATGGTGTTGGATTGAACTGTACACTTGGCACTTTAATGTAACGTATGGTGTTGGTTCTGTTTCGGGTAAATGGCACGTTAATATGATGACACACCTATTTATTGGCCTATATGCATGGTATAAATGATTATGGTTTTAACAACACTGTACTCAGCAATTAATACAATGCGTGGCGGTGGTAATCCCACCACCTTCGCACGCATGCAGTTAATTCCGGTCTCTTCGAGCATTCAAGCTGTTAAACCCTCTCATTTTCACTCTGTGCATTGTTTCAGTCACTCCAAAACCTACCATGTACAGAAGCCATGGCTCCTGTCGTAAGGGTCGAGCCCAACCGGTGCCAAGCGTTGTTGACATTTGATAGTGCATATAACGATCTGGAAGATCACGGGTGGCTTGCTTTCATTAGGAAGTTTGATGGCTATAACTTCACTGTGGCTTGGCAATTTGCTTTGTCATTCGATGGCTGTCGAGCCAAAGTTGGAGATGTCCAGCTTGAAATCACTGAACAGTTTCTCAGCTTGGCAACTAGCCTGCCTATCAAGGGACAAAAATGGTCGAAAAGTTGCAAGGTTGATGATGTCCCGTGGACATTGTTATTTCGGTCTCGGACAGTCAGCTCATGCGACAGAGGTTTGCCTGCAAAGATGTTGAAACCCCGCTAGTATGATCTCCTAATGATTATTAAACAATTCGTTACTTGTGAAGGCAGGTACGGGTTTGTCTTTCTGTTTCACTTGCGTTTATTAATGGTTTTTATGGGATTCGAACTAAGTTTGCCTCACTATCTGCACTGAAGTTTGTTTAAGATGGCCAAGCGTTACAAACGCAGCCAGGATGACACTAGCCTCTTCCATGTGGGGTTGATTAAAATGATTTTGGTTCATGAATTGGGGTTACGTCGTGATTCTTGGCATGAGTTTCTCAGCCGTAATGGCTTTGAAGAGTCTAACCCTCCACAGGTGGATAAGCCCATGGTGACCGAGAGCAAGCCTATCCCTGTTCCTTTTAGTGTTTTGTTACCCAAACCTAAGCCCGAGTCTCCTACGAATTCATCTATGGCTGTGACTAAATAAACCGAAGTTGCTAAGCCTACAACCACAAAGACTAGAGCGAAGACTGGTGCTAATACTAGAAGCAAGAAAAATTCAAGATTGATCTCTTGCATGGCGAGGAATAAACCTAAACCTCTTGCCAAAGAAGAACCTATCGTAGTCAGCGAGGATTCTGATTCAAGCATTGAACATTTTCTTGCCGAAGAGGGCTTCTGTGACAAACCTTTTTATGATTTCGTCAAAAACTTACCTCCTTTTCTGCGGGATAACCCTGACTTTCCTGGTATCGAACCACTCCATGAAACCCTCGGGGAATCATCAAAACCCCCTTCTTTTCAAGCTGTTGCTCCACCGTGCGATCAGTGTGGGTTGTGGTTGGAGAGATACTACTTGGATGTCCCAAAATTGCAATCCAAAATTCACGATTTGGAAAACCAAGTGGCAAAGCTCACTGGTCCGAATGCAAGAGAACAACCCAACGACAAGAAACAACGAACTACGGGTTCGATCCTGTTCAAAAATGTTGAGTCTGCTACAGCAATTGTCAATTTAAAATTGACATAGCCTCAACAACTGTAATGGTATAACTTTCACTCTTTTATATGGCATGATCATAAGCTCTGTATAGATTGTTGACTTGCTATGTCATGCATTTGTTGTTTATCAGTTTTGATTATTGATTTCTGGATTGGTTGTGATTAGATTTAGTTTGATTGATCATAATTTGATTTGAATATTCTGTTATTTGATATCTTTTCTATTGTTGAAATACAAACGATATCTCTATTCTATTTGGTCATATCTTGTGCGATATGATGGGCAAATTGGTTGGCTATGCTGATTATATTTTCTATGTTAAGACCAATTCGTATATCATTTGTTACATAATAAAATTTCGAATGGATAACAATAGTAGCTGTTACGGTGTGAACTGTATTTCGATGGTAAAAAATGTATTATTCGATTGATATTACAGGGATGGATTGATCGTATCAAGTCTTACGATTTGTGTCTATAATTTAATTCAGTTATATGCCCGGTTTGTTGACTTTGTCAAAACCCTGTCTGTTGACTATGAGGTGATCAAACATGAAGACTGTTGGGTCGATATTTGTGGAGATGATTTCATCCGATTACATTGGAAGCAATTTATATATCGTGCTTTTAACTGAATGATATCAATCTGTTGTTGTGATTATAATTAGTCAATTACAGTTGCGACTATACCTGTGAATTATTTGAAACGCAGCGAATGAGAACTGTGGTTGGATTCCATGGATACAGTGATGCATGAAATCATAATGGCTATTGGAAATGATATGAATCCTATGCTAATCGATAATGATGGTTTGTATCTCATACGATTTGGTTTATCATTTGCATTCATGGAACAGTCTTGTTAAGATGTGATATGATTTTATGTCGATTGGGAAAACAGAGCATCTCTACTCTGTCCCGATTGTATTCTGTTCGATTTGGTTTGATTTAATCATTAGTAATTTGTTGATTATTACAAGATGATTGGATTCGATTTGATTTGATTTGATATCTGGTCATGCTTACTATTCTAGACCAGCTACAGAATCAAAGATTCTATAGCTAAGTCTTTAGAGTCATTTTTTCTTTTTGTTGTTTTCTTAATAAAATACTCCTCTAACTTGATCTTTGTATCTATTACAGGCAAATTCAAATTAGCAATGGATATAAGGAGCAGTTGGAAGATATCTTAAGGATTACACTTGCATTTTTAGTTACTTAGTTTAAGGGATTTTGGGATAATTCCCAGATTGTGTAAAACTATTTACTATTATTCACAAGGATGTTTTACCTTGTGAAAAACCTATATAAACCTATGGTTTTGTAATAATCAATCATTCTCAGTTGGGGAGAACAAGGATATGGAGTTCTGATTCAAACTGGAGCAGAATTGGTGTTTTGTCATAGCTTTCGCTTTTCAATATATCGACACTTTGTTCCATGTTTTGTATATCAGCTTGTTTATGGTTTAGTATTGCTTTAGCTATCTGAATCAAATGCAAATGATATAATTTTATTTCTGTAAGCTATATCTTGTTTCTTTCAAATAGATAAAAGACATAACAGTTGTTAGTTCAATTTGTGAATCATAGATTTGTCTTCTTCGTAAATTGAACTGTAATATATAGATTTGCTGCATAATAGGTTTCTCCTTTTGCAAGAATTTATAATCAGAAAATTGTTATGATATTCTTTTATGTCTTGTTTGTCCTGTAACATACTTCAAGAAGCAACATAGCTGATCGTTTCCGAAAATCTTAAGGACTTAACGGTGTGAGTTTCCCTCCTCCAATCAGCTTAAGAAGTTATCTTACGCAGGACAGACTTGGAGCGTTCCCAGGTCAATTAGTATTTAGTTTACTGCTTTTATTAAGTAGTTTAATATAGATATAATTTTGATTTGTTTTAATTTCAGTTAGTTTACTTTCTTATTCATAAATCATAAAATCAAAAAAGAGTTATCTTCGCTGTCTTGGGAAAGCAAGCAAATTAGTTTCACAGGTTTTATTCAAATCTGTAGACTGTATGTAATGTATATTTGTGAATAAATTGTAATTAAACTGATAATTAGATAGTTGATTTAAGTTATTATAAGAGTAATTTGTAGTTTGTAGATAGATTAGTTAGAATAGTTTATATTAGTATAATTATCTTTGTTTTATTAGTTTCTAGTTTCCTTTATTTTAATTTAATTTCTTTTATTTAGTTAGTTAGTTTATTTTAGTTTGTTTTATTAGTTTCTAGTTTCCTTAGTTTAGATTACTTAGCTCAGATCAATTCTCTCTTTGGTTTTCTTAGGAGACCTTAGAGCGGCCAACAGAGCCGTTAAACTCGTCAGGGTGGTCCATTCCAAACGGCTTGGATTATTTAGACAACCCCGGACCGGTTCCACTCTCCCAGTTGACGGATGGACTGTTTCGCCCGTCAACAAGTTGCAACTAACTTTATTATTTAATTAATTTCTTTTTCAACCACTTTGACTTATCCATAAATAGTAAACTCACCACTTCTTGTTTCCACCACTTTATTATTTAAATAATTTATCTTTGCAACCACTTTGACTACTTTATTATTTAAATAATTTATCTTTGCAACCACTTTGACTACTTTATTATTTAAATAATTTATCTTTACTCACAACTTCTTGTTGCAACTAACTTTTCTATAATTAGTCAATTCATAACTTATTTTCCCTTAACTAACTTCTTTTTGTTGCAACCACTTTATTATTTAATTTATTTCTTGGTCAACCACTTTGACTATTCAATCTTCTCATCACAACTACTTTACCATAATTACCAAACTCACAACTTCTGGTTACAACTAATTTATTTTAATTATTTTCTTAATGCAACAACTATACCCATGATTAACTCCTAGTTACCATCAATTTGAATAGTACACTTCTTCTAGGAGCTTCTAGAATAATTGACTTCTTTGACCTTCTAGGGGCTTCTAGATAACTCATGAAGGTTCTCCAACTTCATATGGCCATAACTCTCTAACCATGAGGAATTGTGTGACGTTCCACATGCCACCAGAAATTGCATGACATATATTATCCATCTAGAATAGTATTACCTATAAATTCACTGATATTCATGCATTTATACCTCAAACATACTCGAGTTTCTTAACCATGCCTTTTTGCTATCATAATTCACTACCGAAACTCTCCAAGGGTTGAGATCAATCACTAAGGGTTGACATCAATATACAATATCACCCTCTAAGGGTTGACATCAATGAAAATCAACAGTCCATACCACCTATCCATCAACCTAAGCCAATTGTCTGACAATATCCCCCTTTGGCATTGATGTCAACACCAACATTGATGGAAACACTTAGTCATGATAACATTCATTCTTATACTCTTCATCGATGTTTCTATCTCTCCCCTTTTGACATCAATGGAAAAGGGTATCTCCCTTTGGGGCTACTCCCCTTGTCTAAATGCCTTTGATGTTTCTCAGTGTTTCTAAGCCTCTGATTACTCTCTCTCCCTTCATATGAATAATATCTCCCCCTTTGGAAAAGGGTATCACTCAGATGAAAAATTGAATTCATATCACTCATGGTTCCCTTGTGACAATCACTCCCCTTGGAAACATGCCTCTGTGCTCTCTCTCCAAGCATCTAACTCTCTATCATGCATATGATGAATCTCTTCCCTTGGAACCTTACCTCTCTATTTGAAAATTTCTCCGAATGATATTTCTACCTATATTTTTGGTTATGTTTATCTCTCTTGACTTCTCAGTAAGATGTTGTGTAGAAAAATATAAGTCTTCTTGTACCTTATTCCTCTTAGAGTTATTGTCCATTGGTGCTTCCTTGTGTAATCAACTGGCATATATGAAAATCATTCAAGAATAAGAATTCGCATATTCTTGTGTAATTATCATCCATTATGATAATGTTATTTTGTCTCTAAACCACTCTCTGAACCAATCTATGAATCCATGCTCTCGTCCAATGTCATATACATGTCCAAACTTACTAAGTTTTCTTATGAATCCATCTCTATCCATACTTTCCAAGACTCTGCTACAAAACTGTCCATAATGCTGACCCATATTTCATTGTACTATGATGAAGTATTCACTATTGCAACTGATCAATCTATCATACTGTACTTTTGCTAACTGACTGCTCTGAATTTGTCTACTTTTGGCCCTTGTTTATGGAAGGAAGCAAAGATCAAGGAAGAAAAGGGAGAAAGCGAACTTTGCGAAAGACACAGTGACTGATACTGGGTCAAAGTGAGAAAAAGAGAAGAAAAGATGGAGCGAAGCCCGAGAAAGAAATCCGTTGGAAAAGGAGATCGAGAATGACAAGTCAGTAAGGAAGAAGGGTTGTGGACAACTCTGTGAGAGGAAAAATCCACCGTTAGATGCTTTGGAGCACCGCATGAGAAGGAAGGAAAGACAGGCTGGTGTAGCTATGAAAACATGGGTCAAGTTGACCTAGGGTTTTAGACACCTAGGGTTTTTGTATCTAGGGTTTTGACACCTAGGTTCCAACCTAAGGATGTCAGTGAATGATTGTAATGTATAAATAGAGGTCTAAAGGGCCTAGGTTGGGCTGGTACAATAATGTTGTTATTGTTGTTGTTGGTATTGATTTTGTTGAGAGAGGAGTATTGTGTGAGAGAGAAGTGTTGAGTACAAGAGCCTTCTGGATTGTAAGATCTTCAGCTGGGTGCGAAGATCAACCCTGCAGCTAGGTGCGCAGGGAGGGGAGAGAAACGAAGGATAAGAGAGAATATCTTCTAGCTAAAAATGCAGATAAGAACTGTATGATTTACTTAAATATAATATAGCACAGTTCTGTGGAAGTAGCCCTAGAGAGAGGGTGAACCACGTATATTTAGTGTTGTGTGTGATCAGTATTTTGTATCTGTCATTTATATACTGGTATTGCATTACTGTGGTAGATCTGATAGATGCATGGAATGGATCAAAGCTGATAAGTGATATATGAATGTTGTGTTGTTCTTGTGTGATATCCACTTGATATTCTCTTTGGTTGTAGACATCTCTGTCCTGCAACCCGCTCATAGCTTCTTCGGGTGAGACTGCATCTTCTTCGCAAGTGTTGTTGAAAGGGCTAGTAGCTAGGGATTTTTGGTGTGCTCTTGGAGCTTAACCCTGGGTCTACCCCTGTGCCAACATCTACTCAAACTCTGCAAGATTCTCAAAGGATGGTTCTCTGGTATGTCTCGGCTACCACATAGACTCTCCCTGTCTAATATTCATATTAACTAGGAGTCTCTAATTAGTATGGCTCAGAACAATTCCTTCTCTGATGCAAAGTCATCATCATCTTCATCGGTAGATTCATCATCTCTCTGAACTATGACTTCTTTATTTTTTTCTTTGGATTTATCTTTCACTACAATACCTAAACTTACAATCTCTTGAACATGTTCCTTATTTACCTGTCCTTATTTTCTTTCATTTCTTTTCTAAACATTTATGCATCTGTCATCTTCCTTTTTCTTTGTAGATTTGTCTTCATCTCATTTTATTGCTAATATTGCAATCTTTGGGACATGTTCTTTATTCACCTATTCTTCCTATTTTTGTATCCATACTTTCTTATATTTGATATCAGTTTTCTCTTTCATGGAAGTATCAATCACTCTTCTACAATCAAAAGTTATGTGTTCATAGTTATGACATTTGTAACATTCAATGTTATGTGGGGCCACATAATAATTTCTTGCTTGAACATTTCTTTTATAATCCCTGCAATTTGCAACGTTATGTCCAAATTTAGTACTATAAAAACAATGACCATAAAAGAAATTTACATACCTGGGAGTGAATGATCTTCTTTGTGGTGTAGTCCTTCTAAATTCCTTCCTTGAATGATCATCATCATGATTGAAGCTTATTTGTGTCTTGAACATGGATGGTCTCCATGAATATGTATTTTTATTAGTTTTCTTATATTCTGGTTGACCATGATTCCTTCCTTTGAGTTGTTGGCCCTTGACCAAGTTTTGAGAATCCTTGGTCATGTTTGACCTACTTTTGGGACTTCGACAGGCTGTCGAAGATGGAGCACAAGTCAAAGTGGATATCACAGGATATTGTCCCCTTTTTAGGGATTTTTGGGTCTTGGTCTTATGTAATGGGAATGGGGATGTCAGCCCATGGGTTTACCCATGTTTAGGCCCATTTTGTGATGTATAAATAGAAATCTAGGCGATGTAGGAAGTAGTTCGATCTATGTGATCGAAGGAGGGACAAGTATGTGATGCTAAGTGCTAAGTGTTAATTGCTAAGTGCAAGTGGTAATTACTTTGTGCATATTGTGTGAGACTTGCAGAGCTAAGTGAAAGTGACTGTAAGAGACTGTGGAAGGCTTTGTGTTGTAATCTAAGGAAGGAGGATATAGCGAGGTGCACATATCTCCTGTCCTCTGCGGAGTAATATATTAAGGCTATGTGCATGTAGTTGATTAAACAAAGACAATAAAAGAGAAGAAGAGTTGGTGGACCTAGTCCCAGGCAGGGAATGAACCACGTATATCATTTGTTTCTATGCTTTGTGTGATGTATTGATGTGTTTATGTGTTTAATTTCTTAAGTGATTTGATATAGATGAATGATAGAGAGATCTATTACTTCTTTGTGCTTAATAATATGGATGAATGATTGATCTAACCCATGTGAATGTTCTTAGTGCTTGAATAGGCTAGATCTGGGTGAAAATTGCGGTGCTCTATAATTAGGGTTTATCTGGGAATTAGATACTGGCTAAATATTGATGAAATGTAACTACTAAGTGATTTTTTAAGGTGTTGTAATCACAGATCTGTGTCCCAGCTAAGGTTGTAGACACTGGATTCTTGTAACCACCCCTGCCTCTACCTTGGGTGAGACTTCATCTTCTTCGTAGGTGTTGCCAAAAGGGCCAATAGTTAGGGTTTTGTTGGTGCATTGTTGTAGCGTTGAACCCTGGGTCTGCCCCTGTGCCAACAAATGGTTCCGTTATAGGGACCTGAAACTATGATTGTTGGGAACTGAAGGAAAGAAAGAAAGACCCGTGCATAGATATATTGCCTTAGTGCGCAATATTCTACTTGAACTGTAAAGCTCTGTAAGATCCGAGGAAAACAGGTAAGATATCGAAGATTTTTGCTCTGATAAAGGTAAGAATAGTGAAAATTTTTAGATCTAGAAGCTTTGTGCTCTGAAAGTAAGATTAGTGGAAATTTTTGTTTCAAGAGTATGGATCTAGGTATGTTTGATAAATGTTATCCTAGTCTGAAAACTAGGGAACATATAGAAGAGAGAAGGTTTGATATGAGTAGATCTGATAGAAATAATGAAAGATATGTTATTCCTATGCATAGAAAGAACGTTTGGACTAACAAATGGATGCATGATCCTAGAAAGAATTTTTTGCAGGTTAGCTACTATGATCCTAGTGCATAGTACATGAAAGGTTGGGGATCATTTAAGAAAAAAAGAGGATTAACCCTTTGTTATAGTTGCAGAAGACCGAGACATCTTGCTAAGGAATGCCCTAGAAGAAGACATAGTTGTATTTGTTGTAAAGCTATGGACCATGAAGTTTTATATTTCCCTAGAATGATTGCTAAGCTTGATAGAATGAATATGAGACAAGAAAACCTTGAGGAAGGTCATGATATTGAGACCATGGCAAAACCCCAGAAAGAATCAAAGACTATACTACTACAAATGAAAGAAACCCTAAATGATCACAGAGATATCAACTTATCAGAGATCTTCAAAGAAAAAAAGGCATAGAAGTAAGAATAGTAGACTTTGACATAGACTGTGTTCTAGATGAGGAAACATAGGTAAATATCATGACAGAAAGAACTTGGGAAGATTTAGGAAATCCTGATACGATTTCTTCATTTGGAGGAATAGGGATATTCAGGGGAAAGTTGATAACCCTATGTGGAAGACTCACCCAGGTATCTATGAGTTCTCATGGAGCTTCGACAGAGGAATATTTTGAGATTGTTATATTCATTGAGAACAATGCTCTATTTACTATGTTATTAGGAAAAACTTGGATCAATAAAGATCATACCAGAAGAAAATAAGAGGAGACCCTAGAACAGAAAAAGAAGGAATTAAAATATTTCATGGCTAGAAGGATAACACACTTGATTGTAGAACAGGAGAATAGATCGAAGCCACTGAGAACCAAAAACTTGGATCATGAAGTTGAAATAACAAAAGAAGATTCACAGATGAGTAGAGAACATAGAGAAGAAGTATTTCCCTTGAAACCTACGAAAGAATATCAACAACGCGAAGCTGTTATGCCAAAAAAAGACAAGAATCAAAATGGAAAGAGAAATACCTAGACAAAGATCACCGGGAAGAAGGCTAGAAAACTCGGTAAGAAGAGAGAAAAGGTAAAAAATTTATAGAAGGGCCCAGACGAAACTTCGCAGAAGGAAGATTTTCAAAATTGGAACTTCGTCGGGATATCAGAACAGCGCCCCATGGCACTTCACCATGGATATGACCATTGGAAGCATTATAACCATTGGACTGACGTTACATAACGGTTAGAATAATAGTTATGACCATAAATCTCGCCATCAGACCATTGGGACTACGTCGCAATGGACAGAACTACATTGATGGAAAACTTATTATTCATTGGAGAGATCTGTTACATCGTGTATACTCAGTCCGTTGACTATTGCATTGAGAAAACTTTGTTTAATTGTATCATAGCTAACAAGAGAACCCATTTCTACCATGTTGTTCTTAGTAAGATAGACACTGATTCTATTTCTTTGAGCACTCATCCATCCAACCGAGTTTTCCGATCGAGAGTGTGCATGTCAGACGAGCTCAGTGTTGTGGAGAAGTCAGTCGAGGAAGTTTTAATTGATCTGATGGCCAAGAGAGTGATGTCCATGGGAGTTCAAGATTCATCGATGTGATAAGTGCAAGCCTCTTTGTCGACTGCTTGTGTATCTAGACCATCCAGACCAACAACAAAGAAGAGAACCAAGCACAGATATGATCTAGCAAATGCGATATTAATCCCAACCATCTTACCCAACTAAATACCACCTCTAGCTGACACGGTGAGTTGTGAAAGTGTTTCGAGGGACTTTGATTACACCATGGTTACTACGTACCTCCCGAAGGGAATACGTGCAGTCAAAACAAAACAAGATAAGATCACAACATTGAAGTTCAGCGACTTCGACATATGTGACCGAAAGAATTACAACATGCTTTCTCCTTACAAGTACCTGACCAGGAGGAAGGGGAAGAACTCAAAAATAATCCCCCAACCATGGAATATGAACCTCGCGCAGTCCACCCTCTTGAATGTAATGAATATCCCACACTTTGGAAGGCACCAAGAGGTTAACACATGTGTTAAGCTCCTACTCTCATGTTACCATGGCGCTTATCTATGTCTAGATAGATGCATCACAGTCGATTTGATGTTGATCCATAGGATCAACGGATTAGGATAACCAGATTAAGAATGCAAGGACCTAACCCACAAGACTTCTACCCAGGGAAGGCTTCTGACCGTGCCCTGGCACAGATAATTAAGGACACTTATGGCGATGTAGAAAAGGGAATGAGAGGCTACAAGGTAGCTTCCATCCAGAATGGCACAGTGTGCCTTGCATGCCAATTGATCGCAAGAAAACTAGTGAGGAAGAACTGACTTACACAAATCATAGGATTCGTTGTTGACCTAGCCGACAAATGTGTAGAAGGACTCCAAATGAACTGGGTGAAGTACTTGGTCAACCATCTAGAATTAGAGTATTGAAAAGCTTAGGATTAGGGATATGAGTTCCACTTTAGCTGGCTCTTGATCCTCATCACATTTACCACTTGGGAAATGCCATAAGGTGCGACCTTCCTAGACATTGAGTTGTTCAAGCTGCTTGCTGCGAAGTTCACCATGCTTTGGTACTCGAGCAATATGGGAAAACAGTGGAATTCGAATGCGGTGTTTCATACTTATTATCTCCAACTGAAGAGGTCTATCGAAGTTGTCCCTTGCATGACGTCGAACACCCTACATCGGTTCCGACCCCTCATGAAGTTCTGCATAGATCGTCACTTCATTTATATCACTGCACACGCAGATGAGAACAAAGAAGAGCTTCAATCATACTACAAGCTCACAGAGGAGGACCTTGAAGAGATCACCAAGGACTAGTCTGCAAAACTCCTCATCCCTGCAAACCCCGTAGAAATGTCAGACCCTGAACTAATCGACAGCCCTGAGACCACTCATGAAGCAAAGGATCTTCCTAGACCCAGCAGAAGGAAGAATACTAAAGAGGTCCAAAACTTGAGCAGCACATCAGAAGGAATTGCTTTAGTATCACCTGGACGAGGGGGTGATGATGAAGTAAAAGAGACAAATGGAAAAGAGGACCAGCAGAAGAAAGGCGAAGTAACACCGTCTAGGGACCCTGCTGATGAGGCTGATCCCTTGAAGAAAAGGAAGGCTTCTCCCACGAAACCCACTTCCCAAAATAAATCTAGAGCCACCTTGACTAAGATGTAGACTGTTCTCACTGTAGATGACTTTGAATTTATCATCATCACTATAGAAGATGCCTCGAAGGGCATCTTGCAGAAACATGAATCCAAGCAGGAGGAGATGTATGAAAGAATCAAGGTTGAACTCAGAGGGGTACAACAGGCCCTTTAATCTAGCCGCGTAGTATCCACTGTGCCCCCACCATCAAAAGCACCTGAGTTGGGAGATGAGCCTGCCCAACTCCATAGACTAGTTGATGCAACCGAAGCTCTCCTTCATCGCGCATAGGAAGAAATCGAACAGGCCATAGAGGCTCTAAAGAAATTACAAAAAGTATTCATAGAGAAACATTGAGTTGTGCAGCAAGAGAAGGCTACCCTCCAAACTAAGTTTGAAGAAGATAAAGTGCATATCCAACAAGAGAAAGAGTAGTTTCTCGCAGAGCAAGTGGGAGTAAAAGAAGCAGTTAGCAGAGCACTTCGCTCTATGACAAGCTTAGATAAAAAGGAGGAAGACCCAGTGGAACATCAAGTAGAGCAACTTGCGGAAGATATCCAACAACTTCAATAGAGAATCATAGACCTCGAGCTACGAACAATGCCAAGTACCCCACAGGACATTCGAGATCAAAGAGAAGCCACTTCCTAGAGCGTAGCCGAGAGGATCAGAGCATTCGCTCTAGAATTCAAACAGCTAAGTGTTCATAGTGCACAGAATTATGAGTGACTCACTAAAGATACTAAGTTGAAGGTACTGGAGTCAAAGCTTCGGAAGGAAAAGCAGCAAGCAACAACAGTACAGGCACAGTTGAAGCTCTTGTCAGCAGTTGAAAGGATGAAGCGATCCCAAGAACAACGCACTGCTCAACAACAGGTCCACACCATTCAGAGAAAAGTCATGGAAGTGACCTAAAGACTCCAACCAGTCCAGGATGAAGCTTGCCAACTGTTTGAGGAGATTGAAGGTCGAGGCGCAGAGTTGGAACAAGTAGTCACTGCAGTCGAACAATGTTTAGAGGGAACTTTCAATGAAGCAATTATCCAAGAGTTCATCGAGTAGGAGGCCTTAGCGCAGCAACATGTCGAAGCAGCTCAAGCCAAGCTCGAGGCTTTTGAAGCACATATACCTAGACCAGAGTGACTCAGGATGAATCACAGGTGATTGTTGGGGGCCTGTTGGCCCTTGAAAAAGTTTTGAGAATCCTTGGTCATGTTTGACCTACTTTTGGGACTTCAATAAGCTGTTGAATATGGAGCACAAGTCGAAGCAGAGATCGCAGGATTTCAGCCCCCTTTTAGGAATTTTTCAGTTTTTGACTTATGTAACAGGAATGGGGATGTCAGCCCATGGGTTTACCCATGTTTAGGCCCATTTTTTAATGTATAAATAAAAAGCTAGTTGATGTAGGAAGTAGTTCGATCTATGTGATCGAAGGAGGGACAAGTATGTGATTCTAAGTTCTAAGTGTTAATTGCTAAGTGCAAGTGGTAATTGTAATTTCTTTGCGCATACTATGTGAGACTTGCAGAGGTAAGTGCAAGTGATTGTAAGATACCGTGGAAGGCTTTGTGTTGTAATTCAGAGATGGAGGATCTAGGGAGGTGCGTAGATCTCCTTTCCTCCGTGGAGTAAGATCTTAAGTCTCTGTGCATGTAGTTGATTAACCGAAGATAATAAAAGAGAAGAAGAGTTGGTGCACGTAGCCCCAGGAAGGGGGTGAACCATGCATATCCTATTTTGCTATGCTTTGTGTGATGTATTGATGTGTTTATGTGTTTACTTTCATAAGTGCTTTGATATAGATGAATGATAGATAGATTCGTTAATTCTTTGTGCTTAATAATATGGATGAATGTTAGATATAACCTATGTGAATGTGCTTAATGCTTGAATAGGCTACATCTGGGTGAAAACTGTGGTGCTATGTAATTAGGGTTTATCTGTGAAGTAGATACTAGATAAATACTGATGAATTGTAACTGCTAAGTGCTTTGTTAAGGTGTTGTAATCACAAATCTGTGTCCAAGCTAAGGTTGCAAACACTGGAGTCCTGCAACCACCCTTGCCTCTACCTCAAGTGAGACTTCATCTGCTTCACATGTGTTGCCAAAATGGTTGGTAGTTAGGGTTTTTTTGGTGCATTGTTGTAGCGTTGAACCCCGGGTCTGCCCCTGTGCCAACATGAGTACTTTTGAATAACTCTTTCTCTTTTCTTCATTCTTCTTTTCTCGCAACCTAGATTTCTTCTCTTCATTTTATACAATTGATGCAGATGTTTGTATCTCTTCAATGTTCTTGTTGAGATTGATGACTTTACTTCTCAATGTGACAACTTCTTCTTCAATCTTCTCAACCTCTTCTTCTTTCTTCATTATCTGAGACTTCATGACTTCTTTTGTTCTCTATGCTTCTTCAAGATGGATTTTTAATGTGATTATTTCTTCTTCAAGTCCTTTCTCTTCTTCACCAAACTCTACCTCAAGGTGGTTTAGATCATTAGTTCTTTCCTTAAGATGATATGTCAATATCTTCTCTCTCATTTCTACTTCTTCCTTCTGTATTGCTATGTTGAATTCCAAATACTCCTTTTGATCTTCAAGATTTTCTTCGATTTTTTTGGCTTCTTCTAGATGAGTTCTTAAGTTCTCAATGACCTATTGGACTTATTCAAAAATGTGAATACTTTCCTTTTGTTTCATCAATTATTTCTTGAGTGACTTGTTTGCTTCTCTTTCTTTTCTTAGGTCATCTAAAGCACTGATCAATTTTTCTTTATAATTTTCTTCTATTTCAATTAGTTTTTCTGTCTCATTTCCTTCATGGCATTCCATTTCAAGATGTCCATGTTTTTCACAATTAAATAAAAACAACATACTTTTGTTGATTATGTACTCTTCATCTTATGAATTTGTTTGACATGATGAACATCTTTCTTCTTGATATATACATGCATTTTCTTTGACATTCTCAGAGTCTGTGATGGGTGAAGAACAAATATTATGTAAATTATCCCAAATTTATTTAGTTCATGAACATTTACCCACTTTGTCCTTTACTGCATCATATATTCCTTCCAAAATGAAATCCATTGCAATTTTGTTATTTCTTTTCAGTTCCTTATTTGTTGTAGTATTTTCCCTTTTTGAACTAGCATATCTTGTAACAATTGATTTCCAAATATCATACCCTTGTTCCTTTAAAAATACTTTCATCCTTCCGATCCATATATCATAATTTAAACCATTCTGACCATTAAATAGTGGTACTCCATTCTCAGAATAATCCATGATCTCCTTCCAATGGTTAAACTATTTCCTGAAGGAACCTGCTCTGATACCAATTGTTGGATTATTGAGAGGCGGGGGTGAATCAATAATGAGCAATTATAGCAATTATTAATCATTTAAACCACAAAGTATATTATTTTAATTACTCAACCATTTTCATTTGTTCATCATCAATATCTTGTCGTATCATAATCATTAACATTCATTAGTGCATAATAAACAATAATAAAAACATCCACACAATGCACAGTACACCAATATTTACGTGGAAACCCAATGCGGGAGAAAACCACAAAACTATTTTCTTATATGTCAAGAATTAAATTCAAGGAAGCACCAACTTCCAATTCTCCAGCTACAACTGGAAGGAGGCTCCAACCCCCTAGTTTCTCAAGCTACAACCTGAGGGAAGCTCCAATGATCCAAGTGGATATTGGTGGCCACCCACCTATTCCAATTGGCTCCTCTTGACAGTTTTTAGTTCAACACGTTCTTCTGTACTTCCTTGTAATTGTGGATTCTACACTTCTGGGGTTTTTTGAATCCCTACACATCTTATAGGTGGATACTGTTGGCCTCCAACCTAATTCAGATGGATTATTTTGTATGTTTTATTGTCATCACATCTTGTTGTACTTCCAGGGATGTTTTGGGGCCCTAAACATTGTTTTTTTGGATCTCCATAGTCAAACTATAGATGGTGTCATAGTTTGATGGCGTAATGTGTATCTCTCTAAAATACCTTTCCAACGAGCTATCATGCGCCTAAAATGGAGTTCATATGAAAAATTTAAGGCCTGGGTAAGTTGAGGTACCAACTTACCCATAGGGGACCACATAACTTTTGGCGTTTCATCTCCTAAGGTTAGGTTTTTGGATGTCTAGGGTTTTGGCATTCATAACTAATATAAAAAATTCCTCTGGAGACTCATTGTAATAATTCGGCTAAGACAGATGCATGTAGCAGCCACGTCACTTCTCAGAGATAGCTACCACCATTCGAGCAAGTGTTTCAGTTTTATAGTTTCATCCTATTTCATTTATTCAATAGAAGATATTGTTCAAGGGATATATGTGTGTTCTTCATATCTCTGTGTTTATTGTATTCATTCTATTAATCAGTTCATTTCTCTCCTAAACCTTGATCAGTGGTATCAGAGTGGTCTACTCTTCATTTATTTTTCTTCGTGCATGTCCCTGACAAGATTTGGGTACAAGTAGTTGGGACTCGAACAAATCAAGCCATTGTAAGATCAGTCACACTGAGCCCGAAGAAAACCCATGGGGGACAAAAATAAATATGATGGAGTAGGAGATCCTTTTAAAATGTTGCTTGAGGAATCCCTCATGCAACAAAGGAATGAAATGATGGACAAATTTGCACAAATACTTCGACGGATTCCCATAGGAGAAGCATATTCATCAAGCATCCATGCAACCCCCTTCAAGGTATAGGTAAATTTTGATATTCCATTATTTGAAGGATTGATAGATGTGGATTATATAGATAAATGGTTGAATTTGCTTGAAGGGTATTTTTCAGTCCACAATTTTTCTGATAAGGAAATGATTACTTTTTCACTCCTCAAGGCCTTCCCCCATGTTAAGGACTGGGGGGATACTTACTCTACGAAAAGGGACATAGAGGAATCTACAATATTTTTGGTTTCCCCTACATGGGATTCCTTCCAGGATGCCATTAAAGAAAAATACTACCCCATTGGAAGCTACGAGGACCAGTACACCCAATGGACCACCGTGCATCAAGAAAGTGACCAGAGAGTACCAAATTTCACTAATATTTTCCATACCCTATGCACCAAAATGGGTATCAAAGACTCTAAGTGACATCTGGTGCTAAAAAACAATGGTTTTTTTCATAGATACATTCAAACAAAAATGGATTTTCTGGACATCGCCTCATTGGGTATAGCTTATAGATATGTTGTCAAGATCAAACAAAAGTTTAAGCAAAAGAGGCGAGAGTTTGGATCTGCAAACCCCTCACAGCCGAAGCAGGGAAAAGGCACCCCCAACTAACATGGCAAGGGACAAATAAAATATGGCCACTCTCAGGACAACTAGTCCAAGCCACAACATAAGAAGGGAAATGAAAATATGAAGAAGGACACGGGAAAATAGTGTGAATACCATAAAATCCCTTGGCACAACATTAAAGAATGTTTCTCCAAGAATTCACTTGTGGCCGAGTTGAAGGCGTTTGAGTCCGAGGTTTATTTTGACTCCGAATCAAATCCATAACAAGGGAAGTGGATTATCGATGTTGAACCCAATGCTAATGTCTCTACCACAAAAGTCCATCCAAGCGAACCAGAAGAACCAGAGGAAGGGGAATGCCTTTTTCACTTGCATATGTGGGTAAAGAGGGCTCCACCTCATTTCATTATCTATAGTGTCAGTTAGAAGAACCTAATATCAACATAGTTCATCAAGTGATTGGACCTTCCAACGACACTTCACCCGTAGCCCTACACTATTGGTTGGATTCAAAAAGGAAGAGATCTTTGTGTCAGCCAACAATGCCATATTCCCTACGACATCAAGCCTTTCAAAGACAAGGTATTGTGTGATATTTCTCCCCTTGAAGTTTATGATGTTCTTTTAGGACAACCATATTTGTGGAAGCATCATGATGTGTATGATTCTAGACCCCACACTATTATTATTACTTTGGGTAGACAATTGTATAGGATACCAGAGGTAGTGTCGCCTACCACTATTTATTTAATATCTACTAAGAAATGCAGTAAGGTAATTTCATAGACCGGGAAGTTCATCTTATTTGTGATCTGTGTCACAATAAGAACAAGGTCGCCACCACATCTGTGGCCTCTACACAGAGCCTCTGTTTGCAGCAAAAGCAAGTGGATGGAATCGTGGAAGAGTACAGAGACATATTCTCCTCACCCACTAGGGTACCGACACACTACCAAGTCAAGCATCCAATTTATCTGACCCTTAGTGCACCTCTTCCTAATGTACTAGTCTATCGTCGCTCACTGATGGAAAATGATGAAATCAAACGTCAAATCTAAGAGCTTCTTCAAAATTGGCACATCAAACCCTATTCCTCCCATTGTAGAAGCCTGGTTGTACTAGTGCAGAAGAAGGACCAGACCTAGTGACTCTACATTGATTACAGAGCATTAAAAAAAATCACCGTCAAGAACCAGTACCCAATTCCTAGGATTGATGACCTTCTTGACCAACTCAAGGGGGGGAAATTATTCAGCAATATTGACCTAAATTTTGGCTACCACCAGGTTCCCATCGAGCCAACTGATGTATGGAAGACAACTTTCAGATATAAAGAAGGCCTCTTCTAATGGATGGTCATGCCCTTTGTCTTAACAAATGCACCATCCACTTTCATGAGGTTGATGGATGATTTATTGAGACCCTTCACCAACTCTTTTGTGGTGGTATATTTTGATGACATCCTCATCTTCAACATAACTTGGGAGGAGCATATGCAACAATAGGTTTTGAGCACTCTGTGACAACACAATCTATATGAAAACTTGGAAAAATGATCCTTTGGCATGAACAAGGTCCAATACTTGGGCTACATTGTTGATTGATGCAGGAGCATCTACACGTCATCAAGCGAGCCAGCGCGCACGGAGAGAGATCATATAGTTGGACAGTGCCAGCGCGCACATTTTGAAATGCTTCGGAGATTGTTGCGCCGTCGTTTGGATGAGGGCATTCAAAGCCAAGCGCAGTTGTATTGTATTAGTAGATAGGAAGGCATTTATTTGAATTAATGTTGTTAGATAGGAATTAACTGTAGATTAGACAGTTTTAGCTTTAGAGAGGGAAAACGGAGTATAGACACCTTCCCGTGTATCATTGTATGATTATTCGGATCCCTCATTCATTCAGACAGGAGCAAGAGAGAGCAGAGCCAAGAGAGAGTTTGTGAAGAACTCCATGTACAGTCATTGAATTAATAGGAAGAGCTTGATTCAATCATCATGGATGTGTTTGATACTTTTGTGTTGTTGATGTTATGCTTTTGTTTGCTTGCTTCCTTTTATGCGTATCTCTTGTATGCTGCATATGTGATTTCTTATCAGGTTAGGAACCTGAGAGAATGAGTTTCAATTGTTTCTCTACTTGAGCCGTGAGATTCCTGCATCGAGTGCAGTCGAATACCTCCGCATAGAGTGCGTCGAGGCGGCTAAGTAGTTGGACCTTTGTTTCTCTTTTCCCAGAGTTGGATTGAGTATTCGAGCCGTGCAGGTGAGTGCAGGTCGAGGTCGAGTCTCAGTCGCAGCCTGAGAAAGGGAGGGTTGAGACCCTGTCGAAAGCGTGAAGCGCACAGAGCCCAGGAGAACTTCGAAACTTGGAGAGTGGCTGAAGGTTGAATGGTGAGCAGAGTGCATGAAGGTTCTCTGAAGGAATCAGAGGACGAAGCTCAAAAGGGATAGCCCTTTGGTTCATTGAGAACTTGACTCCGCAGAGGCCGCACAGGAAAAGGTGGCGGAGCAGAGAACTCTTCATAGAGGAAGAGAATCGGCGACTTGAAATCGTCGGGCAGTCTC
>JASDQU010103095.1:201327-225836 GCA_032191745.1 Picea mariana | reverse complement strand
GAAGCTCCTGAATCTACTACCCAAGACTCAGAAATATTATCTACAGAAAGAATCAAAGCATCTTGTAACACATCACCTGTTACATTTGCTTCCTGATTTCTCTCCTGCTATCCATCTCTTTGTTTCTTTGGAGCTCTACAGTCTTTCTTCAGATGTCCTTTCTTCCCACAATTCCAACACTCTATCTTTCCAAGTCTGGATTTGGATCTGCCCTTCCTAGAATTTCCGCGGTTCCTTGAGCCCTTTCCTCTATCCTTTTGTCTTCCCCTATTCTCCATGTTCAACGCATTACCTGATGTCTCACCTGTGCTTTTCCATCGCATTTCCTCACTAAGGATAACACCAACAACATCATCAAATTTTAAAGTATTTGAACTAGAGACAGAGTTACTTACAACCATGACCAAGCTGTTCCAGTTTTCTGGTAATGACCTCATCATCAAAGTCCACTTTTATAGAACTTAGTTGATTAGTAACCGTATTAAATTCATTTAAATGATCTGCAACAGACCCACCTTCTGACATCTTCATATTAAATAATCTCTTCATTAGAAATACCTTATTAGATGCCGAGGGTTTTTCATACAATTTGGCTAATGCATCCATCAAACCCTTTGTTGTCTTTTCTTTGGAAATATTGAAAGCCACAGACGCTGTCAAGCTAATCCGTATCGTTACTAGAGCCTTTCTGTCAAGAATCTCCCATTCTTCATCCTTCATGGCCGTCGGCATCTTTGCTACTCCACCCAATGGTAGGAATAGATCCTTCTGATATAAATAATCTTCCATCTGCATCTTCCATAACTGGTAGTTTTGGCCGTTAAATTTCTCGATCCTAAACTTTTCATCTTCTGACATTGCTCCCACTCGAACCATGAACCCTCTTTTCCTGCGAGTTACCTTTTTCTCTGATACTAGTTGTTAGAAAAATAGGACTGCAGAGCAATAAAATAAAACAAATGCAGAAAACAAAACACAGAAGATACACAATACAAGAGAGACATAGATTTGCGTGGTTCACCCAGTGTGGGCTATGTCCACCAGAGAAATTGCCAGGTCCTTCCTTTATTATTATCCAGCAAATGAAGGGATACAACCTACAACAAATCCGATGTAACTTCCTCTTCTTTCTCTCACAGTATCCTATCTCAGAATACAATATTCACCATCATCAATAGCTACAATACATTTCCCCCATAAAAGAGGGTTGCCTTTTAGGGAAAAAAACCCTAAGATAATCTCTACCGTTAGATCTGCGACCTTATAATGAACGGTCCAGATTTACAATGAAATTACAATATACATTTACAAGGCAATTTTTCCTTCTGGGTCTTCACCCCCGAACCCCCGCTGGGGGCTCGCTTGCCCCCAGACCCCCCAATCTTGGGGATAGCCCCTTGGACCCCACAGAGGGGGTACCCCCCCTCTGCACTCCCCCGCGTGGAAGAGTGTACATACTTCTGGGGTGTAAATACTTCATGGGGTATAAACACGACTGAAAGCAAGGACCTCTAAATCAGGAAGATAATCAGGCTCCACAACCAACATAGGGTTTTAGCATTCACGAGTAATATCAAAAATGCCTCTGAAGCTTCATTGTAATCATTCGGATTAGACAAATGCGTGTAGAAACCACATATCTTCTTAGAGATAGCTACCACTATTCGAGCAAGTGTTTCAGTTCTACAATTTTATAGTTTCAACCTATTTCATTTATTTAATAGAAGATATTGTTCACTGGATATATCTGTGTTCTTCATATCTCTATGTTTATTGTATTCATTCTATTAATCAGTTCATTCCTCTCCTAAATCTAGATCATCCAACTCCCCAATTATCTGTCTACAACCAGAAGGAGGCTACAACCCCCTATGTTCTCTGGTTACAACCGAAAGGTGGCTAAAACCACCTATACTTTCCCCATACAACCGCCATAAAATACAAGTAGAATGATGGAATTGTTGTCACACTATCATTGTGAGATATATTGTTGTAAAACTGTACCAATTTGTGCCACTGACCTATAATAAACTTGTGCCATTGTCCTGTAACCAACTTGCACCTGTGTCTTTCTTGTACAAAAAAAACTAAATACATCAACAACATGTACCAATACTTTCCTTAATATATCAGATCTGATAACATAGATATCATACCCAAAATCACAAGAATATCACTCAAACCATGGGCTAACAATGTACATAAATCATGTACATAAACACTATACAAAGATAACCAACAACATGTACCAATCATGTATCAACAACAAACCAAACTATGCATCAACAATATGTATCAATATCACCATGTACTTCAAGTATGTATCTCATCCATGTACCCAATCATATACCTCTACCATATACCAATAACATACACCAAGATAACCAACAAGATACCTCTAGCAATGCACCACACTCCCCATAAATCAAATACCATAAATCCTCATATCAACCATGTGCCACAACCTCACTGTTATAAAACCTCTATCTATACTAATAACTTCAACAACATACCTCAACCAAAATCTCTCAAACATGAACCAATACTAAACTTGAGTAGATCTTCCTCATATCAACTCTATAGCAAGCCATAAACTTCCAACAGGGAATCCAACAGATTTACAAGGAAAACCCTCAACCAGATTCATAGATTCAACACTACACATATGAAAACCATACCCTTTTATTCTTGTAGCGTTCTTTCGCAAACATGTTGCCATGATTTTTCTGCCAAGGTTTTTCTATCACGATTTATATGCTACAATTTTTATGCCACACTTTTTCTACTGCACTTTTCCCGCCGCACTTTTTCTGCCACACTTTTTCTACCACTCTTTTCCTGTCATGATTTTTATACCAAACTTTTTATGTCGTGATTTTTCTACTGCACATTTCCTGCTGTGATTTTTCTGCTGCACTTTTCCTCTATCAATAATACCTACCCAAATAACCTTTCACAAAATAGATATTCAATGATATTCAATAGGTGCTAATGGGAGATTTTCATGGGCCTAGCGAGCCTGCGGTTAGGCGGTGAAATCACTCGACACTCCTAATCATCATGGGACACCACAATCATTCGTTTATCGATTAAAACACAATAACTTGCTTGATTCAGACTACACCTACGTCTTATCTTCATTATGTAATGTTATGTGTGTTTCTTACATACTTAACTCATGCGATAGTAAAAGAAAACATCCAAACACAATACAACTGAAATCTAATGTGGGCAGCCAAACTGGCCTAACACCCATAAAGTTTTTGATGAACAACAAAATAGGGCATGCCAAGAAAAATGCTTGAAAAACGGATAAAGTCTACACAATATGATCTTTCTCTCTGTTTACCAAAAAATGAAACTTTTTCTCAGCCTTGCGCACCCTTCCTTGCCACCTATGGTTCTTCCCCATCTCATCTTCACCCTTCACACAGTTCAGACTTTCCTACTTCCATGAATTCTCCCTTCACACAGATTAGTTGCAACCTCATCTCGTCTTGCCTCTTGCCTTAGCCGAATTTATGTTTTCCTTAGTCTTGCCACTTGAACTAACCAACACACCATGTTTAAGGTGACTTAACCGAATCTGAAGTTTCTTTCCAAAACTGTTCTCACCAAACTTTTCACCGAAATCCCTCTCTCCAAATGGGTTCTCCATTAGTTAAATAAGCATGCTCTCCCTTCAATGGGAGCAGTTGTTTATCTTGGAGCATCACATCCCTTTGTTTTAGAAAGTTTACATCTAAATTGAGCACATGGACCCTTCAGTGGGCATCCATCATGCATTTCACACGTCTCTTATTTTGCACATTTTTTCTTGAGCTCTTATTCATCGTGGGTGCATTCCCTTCCATCATCCTCTCTCCTTTCTTAGCCAATTCCTCATTATTACTTGAGCATCCAAGTCAAGTGTGTTCCGCATCACCGACCCGTTTCTTGGCTTGTCATCCACAACTCATCATTTCACAAGTCTATTCGGTTGAGTGATTTCACAACCTTCGTGTTTTCTCATCCAAAAACATTTCTTTCGTGAGGGTGTTCATGTCCACCAAGTGTGCCCACTTTCCCATGTCGTCAATTAATTCTTCGCACTTAACTTTATTCACAATTCATGGCATGGTGAAGTCATATTTCGCATGACAGCATGCGCAAAGACTCCCACTTCATCTATAAAGTAATTGAGTGCCCTCCGGCTCTCACATCTCGTCCATCTCGTCGTGTGGAAGGATCATGCATGCTCAAGTCCACTCCTGATATGTTACATGCTCCCCCACTCAAATTTTTTGCCTTCCTTGGAAATTTCAACATGCTCAACCTGTTGCGATCATCAATGACGTTTGTCTACTTCCTTGAATCTGCTGGTGTGTTTGTTGGATCCCCTCGTGCCTTATATAATCAGGTAGCTAATTTGATCATCACTCTAATTTCACAAGAACTCACCCCAAACATCAAAATCACCCATTTCTCTTTACAATTGTTCGACTCTCCCATCCTTCAAGTTAGCTTCATGTACATCATGACACCTCTTCGCAACAATTTGTTGTTTTTTTGGAGACATGAAGCTAACTTGAAGGATGTGACAATGGCTATTTGGTCGTTTTTGTCTCCATGACAATGAGCCAACATGACCTCGCACTAGTTTGGGGCTAGAAGGGGGCAGCCAACCGAGCTATAACTTCCATCCTCATTGACTTACAACACTTCTCCATACTTCTTCATTAGATATATCAATAGCGGTAAATCTAAACCAATTCATCCTTCACTCTCCATCATTAGAGGCTCAAGTTCAGGATTGTAAGGCCAATTGCCATCTCTAAGTTTTTATGCATTCGGTTCAACTTTCTTCTCGAAACGATTGTACCAAGGTTGTTGTTCCTCCTCTTCCCACACCTGTGTCGAAACTGTCTTCACATCCCTTTCCTTGTGTTTAGGATTCTTTTTTTCTTCTTCCTCCCACCTTGACATACTTGCTTCGTAAAAGTATGCAAACTTTTCAATACCTTGGGCGATGTTACCCAAGATGTCCTCTATCCATTCAACTCGCCACTATAATGTTTCCAATTTTGATTATTCATTTGAGTGCTTTATTTCAGCCATGTCTTTGCATCATTCATTGGTGTATACATAAGGTTGTTATTTGTCCACCAACCGCAAGGAAGATGTCTTCATTCCTTTACTTTTCCTTACCATAGGCACCAAACATGGAACCTATCCTGACATGATAACCAAACAGTCAGTGTGCGGAATGGGAACTGCCTTCTCTATTTGCAAGAACTCTTGTCCCAAAATCACTTCATAATCATCTAGTGGAACAATAGTGAAACTTTTCCTTCCAGCCCAATCTCAAAGTTTCATAGAGACATCTTTCACCGTGCCTCCAATATCTTGTTCTCCTAAGTTGACTTCCTTGAAGGAAGTTTATGCTTTCTCAAAATGTAGTCTAATATTTCATGCAACATCATACCTCATGAAGTTATGTGTCACACCACTATCCACCATAGCCAAATTCATCTTCCCATTGGTCTATAATTGAACATAGCAACGTTTCATCGCGTCTTTGTCTTGAGTGACTCTCAGTTGTGCTCCTATAACAACACCCAAAACTTGCAACACACTTATAGATGGGTTCTCTGCCTACTCCAAGGCATTCCCATTTTGTTGCCTTAGCAGAAAATTCTTGGCATAATGCTCTTTCATGCATATCCAAAAAGAAACTAGCTTGTTTTCTTTTTGTGTTATGGTTTCTTCGAACCATCTTCGTTACTCTTGAATTCCTTCGTCTTCTCCTTATCCTTCTTCTTCTTTCCTTGATACTTCTCATCATGGCCTTAATCGTGACTTGGACCTATCTTGGAATCACTCTTAAATTCCATTAACTTATCTACTGTTGATATTGTTGTTGCAAGGGTCTACATGTTTTGATGTCACAGCTCACTTTGCACCCAATTCTGCAAACCATTCATGAAGTGGAAAATCCTGTCTTCGTCTGACATCTCTTTGATTTCTAGCATTATACCTATGAACTCCTTGATGTACGCTTGGATCTTGCCAGAATGTTGAAGAACCAGTAACTGGTTCCTAGCAATCCAAGCTTGGTTCCCCGAACCAAACTATGTTTTCAAGGATTATTTCATCTCTGTCCAATATTCTATCTTTTCAGTGATTCTTCCAGTGACCAAGTCCTCAAATCAATTTCTCCACCAAATTTTCACAGTTCCTATTAATTAAATCACATCATCATTTACCTCAGCTTCTTCTAGACTTTCGTTCATCTATTCCAAGTACTTCTCCATGTCCCAACATAAATTTCCTAGCATCTTTGCATTCTGAGTTCTGTAATATGGCTTTGGTTCCTTCATCTTAATTCACATATGTACAATAGATGATCTTGGCCCACTGGTTGCAGCTCATTTAAGCAATGTGATGGTTTCTTCCTGATATTTAAATTTCTCCAGAAGCAAATCTATGGTGTCTTCTTCTCCCTTAAGCTGATCACGAGTATCTTCGAGAGTGTTTGTGAACAAGTTTGTTGTTTCTTGACACTCCTTGATAGTTTCATTAAACCTCGACATGAGATCACCCATCCTTGCTTCATTCCTTTCAACCTTATCACCATGCGTACACATTGCATCTGTCAACTAATCCATCATTTTTTCTAAGGATGAGAGTTGATCTCTCACCTTGGGAATCTTTGGCTCTCTTTTGGTGTCATTGTCCTTTGCATGTGATCTGACCATCTCTTCACTTATGAGAACCTTCACAATTATTACAACCTTTCCAAAAGTGCATCAAACTTCCACCCAAGTATTTGTTACCAACTCTGTACCAATATTCATAAACCCAACTAAACTTCACTTCGTGTCTACTTGTGAAGAACAGTCTGATATCAACTGTCACAAAAGTGGCAATGGTGAAGAGTTCACCAAGTCGCCCACCAGAACTACCTCAACAAGCTTGCCAAATTGTCCATCAATTCGTCTCTGATACCATTCATCACGAAGGGGACAATGGTGAAGAGCTTCACCGATCTATCTCCAACTTTGAATAAATTGGCTTTGATACCATTTGTCGCAGGCTTGGCAAGCCTGCGGTTAGGCGGTGGAATCGCCCAATGCTCCTAGTCACCATGAAACAACGCAATAGTTCATTTATCAGTTAAACCACAACAACTTAATTGATTCAGATTATACCTATGTATTATCTTCGTTATGTTATGTTATGTGGTTTTCTTACATACTTATCTCATGCGACAGTGAAATAAAAAATCCAAACACAATACAAATGAAATATGATGTGGATGGAAAAATCGGCCTAACACCCATAAAATTTGTGATGAACAAAACAACAGGGCATGCTAAGCCAAATTCTTGCACAACACAGAGATTCTACACCAGATGAGATTTCACTCTATTTACCAAAAACAAAAACTTTTTCTCATCCTTGCACGCCCTTCCTTTCTACCTGCGGTTCTTCCCCAACTCACCTTAACCCTTCGCATGGTTCATACTTTTCTTCTTCCATGACTTCTCCCTTCACACAGATTGATCGTAGCCTCAGCTCAAATTTCCTCTTGCCTTAGTCATTTATATTTTCCTCAGTCTTTCCACTTGAACTAACCAACACACCATGTTCAAGGTGACTTGATCGAATCTGAAGTTTCTTTCCAAAACTATTCTCACCAAACTTGTCATCGAACTCCCTCTTGCCAAATGGGCACTCCCTTGGTTAAATATGTGTGATATCCCTTCAATGGGTGTGTCTGTTTAGCCTAGAGTGTCGCATACCTTCGTTTGGGGAAGCCTACGTCTAAACTGGGCATGCAGCTCCTTCGGTGGGCATCTGTTGCGCATTTCGCATGTCGCTTCTTTCACACATTTGTTCTCGAGCTAATCTTCATCGTGGGTGCGCACCTTTCTATCATGCTCTCCCCATTATTAGTTGACTCATCATGTTTCTTACTTGGGCACCCAAGTCAAGTGTGTTCTGCATCACCAACTTGTTTCTTGTCTTGGCATCCACAACTCTTCGTTTTGCAAGTATGGTCGGTTGGGCACTTTCGAAACCGTCGCGTCTGCTCATCCAAAATTCTATCTTCGGTGAGGGTACCCACTTTTCTATGTCATCAATTAAGTATTTGCACTTAAATTGTTTTACAAGTCATGTCCTGGTGAAGTCATCTTTGGCACAACAGTGTGCCCAAAGACTCTAACTTCATCTATAAAGTAAATGAGTGCTCTTTGGCTCTCCCAACTCATCAGTCTCATCACATGGAAAGAGTGTGCATGCTCAATTCCACTCCAAATACATTAAAGAGACCCTTTCTCTCTTATTTATACTTTCCAAGTAGTTTCCTCTAGAGGTATCAACTTTTGTCCACTTAACCACTTTGTCCTCTTAGCCACTTTGTCCACTTAACCACTTTGTCCACTTAGCCACTTTTTCCACTTAACCACTCTGTCCACTTAAATTAACCACTTTCCACAAATAGTAAGTGTTGGCATGTTTATAGGAAGAATGTTCTTGTCATTGATGGCAAGAACAACATTGAACCAAACCTAGAGAGCATAGAAGACGAGAAATCTCAAAAGAGATAGCGGTTTCTAGAAGTGCAGATGAGGTCCAAAAGATAGACTCGTAGGAGGAGAAAAGGTCGAGACCCGTGAACACTTAGAAATCCTTCTAAGTCGGAGATATCAGAAGCTCAGGAGGAAGATAGACAGTGGTTGTTGGATCACCAATCCAGATGACCAACAACCATCGAATTGAATTAATGAAGGATAGGATAAGTGGGGAAAAACGATTGAGAATTCAATCATCCGAATTTCCTTCAGTCATCGGATTGATTTAAGTGGAAGGACATGATAAGCAAGGGCTGAGATCTGAGATCTCGATCACCCGAATTTTTGTCACCCGTCGGATTGAAATAAGTGGAAGGATAGGATAAGTGTTGGTCGTTGACCAATTTTTGGAGATCCTTGGTCATGTTTGACCTCTTTTGGGACTTCGATAGGCCGGTCAAAGGTGGAGTGCAAGTCGAAACAAAGATCACGGGATCTTGGCCCCTTTTTAGTGCAGTTTTTGGGATTAGGATTTATGTAATGGGTATGGTATGTCAACCCATGGTTTTATCCATGTTTAGGCCTATTTTGTAATGTATAAATAGATAGTTAGGTGATGTAAGAAAAGGGAAGAAGATGTTAACTGATAGAGTTATATCTATGTGATTGCAAAGGCTTTATGCATAATGTATGTTGAGACTTGCAGAGCTAAGTGGAAGTGATTGTAAGAGCGATGTAGGAAGAGGCCAATGTGATAAGTGTGAATACTTGTGGATGATTTGTGCATGCTATGTGTTAAGGACTTGCAAAGATAAGTGCAAGTGATTGTAAGAAGCTTATGTATAGACAGTAAGAAGGCTTTGTGCTTAAACCTGGCTCGGGAAAGGACGATCTGGAGAGGTGAGCGCAGATCTATTGTCTTATGCGGAGTGGGTCCTACGGCTTTGTGCATGTAAGGAGATTGACAAAACATAATAAAGAAGATGAAGAGTTGGTGGGCATAGCCCCACACTGGGGTGAACCACCTATATCATGTGTTGTGGTTGCTTTGTACATTATGGTTGTTGTATTGTTCATACGATTTAAGTAATGAATGTTTAGATGAATATCATATGATAGCTTAGTGGTTAAATGCTGTGAATAAATGCTAGATCTGATATTTTTCCATATGATAAGTTCTTAGATGTGTTAGATATGGTAGAATACTACATTGTTCTATAATTAGGATTTGGATATGCAATGTGAATAAGCGTTAATTACTGATGAATGTTAACTACTAAGTTCTTTGTTAAGTAGTGTAATCACAGATCTGTGTCCCAGCTAGGTTGTAGACATTTGAGTCCTGCAACCACCCCTGCCTCTACCTCGGGTGAGACTTCATATGCTTCACAGGTGTTTCTGAAAGGGTCGGTAGTTAGGGTTTTATTGGTGCCCTGTTGAAGCGTTGAACCCTGGGTCTGCCCCTGTGCCAACAAATGGTTCTGGTGTCAAGACCTGAAACTGTGATTATTGGGAACTGAAGAAAAGGAATCTCTGTGCATAGATATGTTGCTTTAGTGTGTAGTATTCTACCTAACTTTTGAATCTATATGCTAAGAAGAGAAGTACGATTTGAATAAAAGAGGTAATATATTGAAGCGTTGCGGTCTAAAAAAGGTAAGATAAGTGAAAAATTTTGTTTTGAAAGAATGGATGTAGGTATGCTTGATAAATTTTGTCCTAATATGAAAACTAGGGCACAATTAGAAGAAAGAAGATTTGATATGAATAGATCTGATAGAAATAATGAAAGATATGTTATTGCTATGCATAGAAAGAATGTTTGGATGAACAAATGGATGCAGGATACTAGAAATAATTTTTTGCAGGTTAGTTACTGTGATCCCAGTGCGTAGTACAGGAAAGGTTGCGGATCATTTAAGATAAAGAGAGGATTAACCCTTTGTTACTATTGCAGAAGACAAAGACATTTTGCTAAGGAATGCCCTGGTAGAAGACCTAGTTGTCTTTGTTGTAAATCTATGGATCATGAAGTTTTGGATTGTCCTAGAATGATTTTTAAAGTTGAAAAGATGAATATGAAACAAGAAAACTATGAGACATGCCAAGAAACTAAGGATATGATAGAACCCTAGAAAAAATTAGAGACTTTATTACTGCAAATGAAAGAAACCTCGAATGATCACAAAGATATCGACTTATCAGAGGTATTAAAAGAGAAAGAGTACATAGAAACAAGAATAGGAGACTTCAACATAGACTGTGTCCTGGATGAGGAAACACGGGTGAATATCATGATAGAAAGAACTTGGGAAATTTTGGCAAAGCCTGTTATGGTTCCTTCATTAGGAGGAATATGATTCTTTAGAGGAAACATGATAACCCTATGTGGAAGACTTACCCAGACATCTATGAGTGCTCATGGCACTTTGACAAAAGAAGAATTTGAGATCGTGAAGTTTGTTGAGAAAAACACCACATTTTCTATTTTGCTAGGAAAAACCTGGATTGAGAAAGATCAGATATGAAAGAAACAAGAAGAGGAGGATCTAGAATAGAAAAAGAAAGAACTAAGAGATTTCATGGCTAGGAGAATAGTGCACTTACTAGAAGAAAAAGAGAACCAGTCGAAGCTAATAAAGACCAAAGATATGGATGTCAAAGTTGAAAGGACACAGGAAGACTGGAGACACCTATCTGTACATAAGAGTAGAGCACCTACCCCAGAAAGAAAAGAAGTATTACCCTTGAAACCTATGAAAGACCCTCCACAATGCGAATTTATCATGCCAAGAGGAGATAAGAACAATAATGGAAAGAGGAAACCAATAATTCAGATCACAGGAAAGAAGGTCAGAAATCTCAGTAAGAAGAGGGAAAAGTTAGAAACATTATAAGAAGTTCCAGAGAATACTTCGTAGAAGAAGGTTTTCCAGAACTCGAACTTCATCAGAATATTAGTACAACACATATTGGAAATTCACCATGACGAAGCAATATTATCGTTGGAGGCAATATGATCGTTCGATCGATGCTCCCAAATGATTAGGAAAGAAGTTATGGCTCGAAAGTTCGCCATTGGACCATTGGGACTACACCATAATGGATGGAATTGCATTGAATAAGTCTTTGCGACCCGTTGAAAGAAACAGTTACGAAAATATATATTTATCCCGTCGAGTGTTGCACTGAGAACACTTTTTCCAATTGTGATTATCAGAGCCCGCAGATAACTAGTTGATTTCTCCCAGTGATCATTGATACCTCACCATCCATTCTGTTACATTGAGTATTGTTCAGTGACTTGAGATATCATATCTCGAGTGTGCATGTCGGATGAAATTAGCATAGCAGAAAAAGTTGTCAAAGAGATTCTAATAGACCTCATGGCTGAGAAGGTGATGTCTGCAGGCATCCAAGCCTCATCGATGCAAGGAGTTTAGGCCTCCCGGTCAGCTTCTCGTGGATCTGGACCATCCCAAGTTGCGACCGAGAAAAGAACCAAGCATCGTGATGACTTGGAAAATGCGAAGATAATTCCATTCATCCTACCCAACTACATCCCACCCTTGGTCAGTGTGGTGAGTCATGACAGTGTCCTGAGGGACTTCGACTACACAATCATCACTGCCTACCTCCCAAAGGGAATACAAGTAGTCAGACCACAGTTGGAGAGGATTCCAGCCTTGAATATCAGTGACTATAACCTAGGATACCAGAAGAGCTATGGAATGCTCGCACCTCACAAATATTTGACGAAGACCAAGGAGAAGAAGTCAAAAATCACCCCCCAGCCATGGACTATGGACATCGTGAGGTCCATTGTCTTGAATGTGATGAAGATACCACATTTTGGAAGGCACCAGGAGGTTAACATGCATGTTAATCTCCTGCTGTCATGATTCCATGGCGGGTATCTATGGTTAGACTGACGCATCATCGTCGATCCAGCGCTAATCCATAGGATCACCAGATTGAGCATACAGGGACCAGACCTGCAAGAATTGTATCTAGGGAAGGATGCAGACCGCACCCTGGCATAGAATATCAAAGACACCTACAACAATGTATAGAAAGGGTCGTGAGGCTACAAGGTAGCCTCCATTCAGAATGGTGCAATGCACCTTGCTTTCCAGTTGATTGCTGGTAAGCTAGTAAGAAATAATAGACCCACGTAGGTAACAAGGTTTGTCGTTGACCTCGCAAGAAAATGCATGGAAGGACTACAAATGAACTGGGCTAGTTATGTCAATCAATTAGAACTAGATTGTCATGAAGCTCAGGATCAGGGCTATGAGTTCCATTTTATTTGGCTACTAATCCTCATCGCATTCACTTCTTGGGAGATGCCAGAAGGTGCAACCTTCCTTGACATTAAGTCGTTCAAGCCACTATCTGTGAAGTTCACCATGCTCTGGTATTCGAGCAATATGGGGAAACAATGGTAGTGGAACATAGTATTCCATATCTACTACTTGTAGGTGAATAGGGATATTGAGTCTTTCCCTCGTATGACGTTGAACACCCTAGATAGGTTCAAGCCCCTTATGAAGTTCCACATAGATAGGCATTTTATTTATATTACTGCTTGAGTAGAAGAAATTAAAGAAGAGCTTCAGTCCTACTATAAGCTCATAGAGAAGGACCTGGAAGAAATCACTAAGGAATGGCCAGCAAAGTTCCTTATACCAATCGACCAGGCAACACTGTCCAATCCCAACCTCATTGGAAGTAAGGTGGTTACTCGCAAAGAGTATGATGCACCCAGAAGCATTAGGAAGAAAAAGAAGGAAGATGTATAGAAAATACCCAACACATCAAAAGAGATTGCGTCATATTCACCTAGCGGAGGAGGAGACGATGAACTGGACAAAGAAGAGAAAGAAGGGGAAGAAGACAAGAAGAAGCAGGGCGAAGTAACACCACCTAGGAACCCCCTTGAAGAGGCAAATACATCCAAGAAAAGAAAGGTTTCCCCCACAAAACCTACATCACGGAAGAAGTCCAAAGTGAGTAAGCTGAAGATGCAGACTATTCTCACAGTTGATGACTTCGACTTCATTATCACAACTGTATCCAATGCCTCAAAATATATTTTTCATAGAACTAAAGACAAACAAGAATCCATGTATGATAGAATTGAGACAGAGCTAAGAGGTGTACAACAATCCCTTCACTCCAATTGCGCAGTGCCCACTGTGCCCTTGCCACCAGAAGAACCAGAGTTGGGAGATGAGCCTACCTTCATCGTGTGAAGGAAGAAAAAGAACAGGCCACAATGGCCCTGAAGCAAGAACAAGAGGAAATCAAAGAACAACGCCTAGTTTCGTAGTAGGAGAAGGAAAACCTCCAAACCAAGTTCGAAGAAAATAAAGCGCAAATCCAGTAGGAGAAAGAACAGTTGCTCGTGGAACAGGTCAAAGTTAAAGAAGCATTCAACATAACACTTCGGTCTGCAGCAGGCTTGGAGCAGATGGAAAAGACCTAGTAGTAAATCAATTCGTGAAGCTTATGGAAGCCATTTAACAGATTCGATAGAGGGTCATAGAACTAGAGCTACAAACAGTTCCAAGCACTGCGTAGGAAGTGCGAGACCGAAGAGAATCAACTTTCAACAGCACAGTTGAAAGGATCGAAGCATTAGTCATGGAATGTAAACAACTAAGCATTCGTAGTGCGCAGACTTATGAGCACCTTACCGAGGACCCTGAACTGAAGACACTGGAGTCACAGCTCTAGGAAGAAAAGCAGCAAGCAACAACAATGCAAGCATAGTTAAAACTCCTGTCAAAAGTTGAGAGGATGAAAAGATACCAAGAATAGTGCACGACTCAACAACAGGTCCATGCCATACAAAGCAAAGTCATGGAAATGACTCAGAATCTCCAGCCAGTCTAGGATGCAACTTGCCTACTTTTTGAGGAGATTGAAGGCCGAGGAGCAGAGCTAGAACAAGTAGTCACTTCAGTAGAACAACGCTTAGAGGGACCTGTGAATGAGGCAATTATTCAAGAGTTCGTTGAGTAGGAGGCCTTGGCACTGCAACAGGTTGAAGCAGCTCAAGCCATGCCCGAGGATTTTGAGGCAGAGTTACCCAGACTAGAGTGACTCACGATGAGTCACAGGTGAGTGTTGGGGCCCTCTTGGCCCTTGACCAAGTTTTGGAGATCCTTGGTCATGTTTGACCTCTTTTAGGACTTCGAAAAGCCGGTCGAAGGTGGAGCGCAAGTCAAAGCAGAGATCGTGGGATATCGGCCCCTTTTTAGGGCATTTTTTGGGATTAGGATTTATGTAACGGGTATGGGATGTTGACCCATGGGTTTACCCATGTTTAGGCCCATTTTTTAATGTATAAATATATATCTAGGCGATTTAAGAAAAGGGAAGAAGATGCAAAGTGCTAGAGTTTTTTCTATGTGATTGCAACGACTTTATGCATAGTGTATGTTGAGGCTTGCAAAGCTAAGTGCAAGTGATTGTAAGAGAGATGTAGGAAGAGGCCAATGTGCTAAGTGTGGATAGTTGTGGATGCTTTGTGCATGATATGTGTTAAGGATTTGCAGAGCTAAGTTAAAGTGATTGAAATAATCTTATGTATAGACAGTAAGAAGGCTTTGTGCTTAAACCTGGCTCAGGGAAGGAGGATATGGCGAGGTGTGCACAAATCTCCTGTCCTATGTGGAGTGGGTCCTGAGGCTTTGTGCATGTAAGGAGATTGACAGAAGATAATAAAGAAGATGAAGAGTTGGTGGACGTAGCCCCACACTTGGGTGAACCACGTATATCATGTGTTATGGTTTCTTTGTGCATTATGGTTGTTGTATTGTTCATATGATTTAAGTAATGAATGTTTAGATGAATCTAGTATGATAGATTAGTGCTTAAATGTTGTGAATAAATTCTAGATCTGATATTTTTCCATATGATAAGTGTGTACATGTGTTAGGTCTTATAGAATACTGTGTTGTTTTGTAATTAGGGTTTGATATGCGATGTGAATAAGGGTTAATTACTGATGAATGTTAACTGCTAAGTGCTTTGTTAAGTAGTGTAATCACAAACCTATGTCCCGGCTAGGTTGCAGACATTTGAGTTCTACAACCACCCCTGCCTCTACCTCGGGTGAGACTTCATCTGCTTTGCAGGTGTTGCTGAAAGGGCTGGTAGTTAGGGTTTTGTTGGTGTGTTGTTGAAGTGTTGAACCCTGGGTCTGCCCCTATGCCAACAATAAGTTAGAATAAGGGTGCGCTAATCTCAGCAGATGATAATTGGGCACTCATATCTATAGTGGACAAGGCATATCATACCCCCCCGACCTTTCTTCCTTTAACCATGGGGGTTGGGGGGTTAGAGTTGGTGGTATTTCCCATGTGGGATGCTCATATGTGTCACCTTCCTTTCAAATCAAACCCCCCTTGATCATTACCACTTACCACCTAACCCCCCCTCCAAGTAAACCACCAAACCACTCATACATACCACCTTCGCACTCTGAAGTCACACTCCACTACCAGCTACACGTCACACTCCACTACCGTGCTCTACCTCCACACTCCACTACACTACCTACACATCTCATCGACATCAGCAGAACACCTCAGCAAGGACATGTGGTCGACTACATCACCAAGGAAATGTGGAAGACCACGTCAGCAAGTACACATGACATAATCAGATGATGACAAGTGTTAAGAGGAAATTGGATCGTGCCATTGCAAAAAGTGATGTAAGCAAGCTACATCACTCCAGGAGATTTACTTTGATAGTTTCATCACCAACAAATTTTAAAAGTCTCGAAGGATGAAGGTCTGAAGTCACTCTTAGCCATCCAATCTGAAGATCACTTTGGGTGCATTCTCAACCATTGATCTAGTTCAGTGGAAGAACAGTGTAAGTGGAAGTGTTAACTGACAGCAAGTAGTCTCCACCGCCTATGAATTATTCAGCAGGTGACCACTCTGGAGGAGAATGAAGCAACGATTAGCCTAAAGTCCCGAAGTCCCAAACACCGAAGACCCAAAGAAGACCCTGGTCATTGATCTCCAAGAAGGGTATGTTTCAGAAGATTATGCATTCGGGTGAAATCACTGCGAGAGAAACAAGTGCATAAGAGTTGAAACTCCTGAAGCTCGAAGTGTCGAAGTCACTCATGATCGTTGATAGTGAAGGAGGGTATGTGTCAATAGATTGTTGACTCTGGGTGAAAGAATTCATGGAAAAGAAAAGCATCAAAGAGTTGAAAAGGCCAAATTTCTGAAGTGGAGGATAGTCATTGGATTAAGGAGGACAGATGTCAATAGATCTTCCATTTCAAAAGATATCCAGTTATAAGAAATGAGAAGTTGAGATTTGAAATCTTTGAAGTCTGGAGACCCAAAGGATATCTCGACTGTTAATCTGAGAGGGACATGCATCGGTGGATTGTCAACTCCAGAAGATTGACATACAGAGGAAAGCAAGTGTTGAGAGTTGAAATTCTCAAAGCCTAGATCACGAAATAAATCACAGACATTGATTTAGGAAGGTTAGATCTGATCCGCAAATCATGAAAGAACAAATCTGAACCGTACATTCAAGAGCACCATCAAGATCATGATATTGACGGTCCCATCGCATTGCAGGGATTGAAGATGTGCGAACTTTAAAAAGTTGAAGGTGGGTCGCAATCAAAACCACAGATTTGGAGAAAGGACACGTGGAGACTCGAGGTAAATTATAGGGAAAAAAGTAGTTTGATAAAAACCACCTTTGGACGTGCCCGCAATATCTTGGTCACATGAGATCTTAGCCTAAGGTCATATTGAGAAACGGAGCTAGCGCTCACTAGACCAAGATCGGAAAACACCTTTTGAATAGGCGTTTGGTCACCGTCAGTGGTCACGTGAAGGAAGGGGCTTAGAAGCCAATGAAGACAAAAATGATTGACTGTAACTACCATAGAATATGAAGAGTTGTGACTTCCATAGAAGCTAGAGAATCTCAGGATAATGCCCGCTAATGATGAACAGATTCATAATAACCGCCAAAGAATACAAAGAATTTGAATGATGATTAGGTAGAGGAATCGAGGTGATATAGACATGCAGAACAGAGAATATAGTGTGCTTTTTGATAGTTATGCATGTGGGTAGAATGTGACCATGTATAGGACTTGAACTGGATATCAGAGGTGCAACATATAGCATGTAGAGACAACAAAGAGTATAAATAAATAAGAGAAGTTGAACAGATTTGTCAAAGTGCACAGCAGGAGAAAGAGAAGAGTATAGAAGCAGAACAGAGTAATAGATGCTGGAAGAGTCAGAGGAGACATGGAGTTGTAAAAGATCATATCAGAGATAGAGCAAGTAAGTAAAGTTTTTTAATATTCAATTAGGTTCGTAGGGTGGTGGTAGGGAGGATTACAGTCCTCTAAATTCTAGTTGGTGCTAGAAGATATTCTAGAAGTTGGTGCTTCCTTATAGTGGATGCTAGAGAAACCTGGGAGTTGTTGCTAGAGAAATCTGAGAGTTGGTGCTCTCTGCAAGTTGTAGCTTGCTATTAGAGGTTGTAGCCTCATATTTGAGTTGGAGCTCAAAGACTGTGATGTACATGAAATTTGGATCTTGATTGACATCCTAAGAATAAGATGTTTTCACCCTTATGGGTTTCCTCATGAAAATCAGTGTCTCTGTGTATTCTTTGTGATTGATCAAATATTGTATATCTATGCCTGCTAAGTTATCAACAACACATTAAATAATAATCTAGAAAGAATTAGAAAATAACAGGAAAAGTTTCAAGCTTATATACATAACTGATTCACCCCNATTCCCCCCCCCCCCCCTCTCAGTTATATTTCCAACAATTGGTATCAAAGTTGGTGCCTTTGATCAAAGTTAGATACATAAGCTTGAACATGACTAGTCATGATGGAAGTTCAACTAATAGACCCCCTCTGTTTGATGGAACAAAATTTTCCTTATGGAAAATAAGAATGAGAACACATTTAATGTCTTTGGGTGTTGATGTTTGGGATTTTGTTGAAACGAGATATGTGAATCTTGTAGTCTTGGCCTCAAAAGATGATAAGTTGGTGTTTATCTTTAATGAAAAAGCAATGAATTCCATCCTGAGTGGACTTCCTGAAGCCGAGTTTGTCAAAGTCATGCACTGTGATTCAACAAAAGTTATGTGGGACAAGTTGATAAGTAGTTATGAAGGTAATAAAAAGGTGAAAGATGCAAAACTTTAGACTCACAGACTGAAATTTGATCAGTTAAATATGGATGAAGATGAAACTATCAGTAAGTACTTCTTACGTATAGAACAACTTATAACACTATGAAAGGCCTAGGTGAAACAATACATGAATCTTTTCTAGTCCAAAAAATATTAAGATCTCTTCATGATAGATTTAACTCAAAGGTCTCTACTATAGAGGAAATAGTTGATCTCAAAACGTTGACACTACATCAACTTCTTGGAACCCTAACTACTTATGAAATGAGAATCACCAAAGGTAAATCCACTACAAGAGAGGCATCTTTTAAAGTAGATAAAAAAATAGACTCCAAAATAGATGAGATTGAAGCAAATTTTGTGAGAAGACTGAAGAAATGATCAGGCAAATACAAAGGTAAACTACCCTTCAAATGTTTCAACTATGGTAAGATAGGTCATTTTGCATCTAAGTGTCCTCACAAAATAAAGAATCATACATATGATGATGAAGAGAAGCACAAACACACGAAGGTCTATAAAGAGAATAATTTTAAGAAGAAAATCCTTTGTGTAAACAATGATGATGGTCCCTCAGATGATGAAAGCAGTGACTCTTCTATTGAAGATAAAATAAATGATATCATGCTAATCGATTTAGAAGATATAAACATTGAAGATATAGGAAGTAAGTTAGTTGATTGTGAAGTAGTAGTAGATATTGAATGAGAACTTGTTAGTGCCATGGAAGAGATTGATAGACTCAGAGAAAAGAAAACAAAAAAAAAAACAGTTACTGCGCAGGTATGAGAAAACATGCAATGAACCATCTGAAGAAATTGCTCTGTTGAAGGTTAAGTTAGAAGAAGCTAAGAAGATTGAAGAAATCCTCAAACAACAATTGAAGGAAGCCAAAATAAAAGGTGAAAAATTGGAAGTTGAAGTAGTGATTGTCAGGAAAGATCTAGAGAAATTTCAAGCCTTATATCATCAAAATCTGACAAGTATTAAATTCTCAGAAGGATTAGCCTCCATTCTGAATCAACAAAGGAATTCAAATTTGAAAACCGGTTTGGGTTATGAAGAGAGATCAAGTAGTGGTCAACCAAGCAACAAAGAATCCATCAAGTTTGTCAAATCTACAACCATTGACAACAACAAACCTTCAGAAACAAAGGAAGAGAATCAACTGCCAAGGAGGAGTGAAGGAAAAGCTACCAAAATTGAATCTGTAGAACAAACAAATAATACACCCTATGCTAAAGGAAATCATCAGCATGGAAGAAATCGACATGTGTTGGAAGATTGGTTGTTGTCATTGATGTCAACCCTAGTCATTGTTTTTGGACCGCAAGATTGATGAAGGTATTTGGACATGAAGGACAATGTACATGAAGAAACAAAACCCATGGATGGATAGTATACATCATGTTGTTTCTGGTGGTAGGTGGCACATCATGTGGATCCTCATGGTTGAGGAGAAATGAATTTTTGAAGATGACAAAGTGAATTGAAGAAGGAAGTACATGTAGGCCCTGAAGATAATTAAAGAAAATAATTACAAAATAAGAAAGTGTCAGGTCAGCCTAATGTTAAAAGGAAGTGACATAAATGGTATAAATAAATATCATTATACATTCATTTGATACACAAGTCAAATTTGAGAGGAAATCATAAGTAAAGAAGGCCGGATTTCAAGGGAGGATGAAGTCTTTTAGTGATGTGTTCTAAGGTATGTTATTTACAGGTCATATTACCATTTTCACTATAATGTTTTTTCTAGAACGATTCAAATGGTGAAATTTTTATGGTATTGAGAAGACATATCAAGGTACCTCTGGTAAAATTTTCAGCTCTTGATTCGCCATAATTATGGAGATACACTCTGTGGAAGATAGGGTTTTTGACCAGTCCTAAAGCTGGTTAATAAATCGATGTTCTGGGTAAAACAGTCATAACTTCTTCACAGAGACTCAAAATGATGTGGGACCAATTTCATTGGAAAGAATACAGACTTAGTGTCTTTTGTGATAGTTTCATAATCTTATGTTAAATATTGAGCACGGGGCATTCTGTACAAGTTAACTCTCCTGAATAGACCACAATTGAATAAAGTCTACCATTCTTTCTATAACTTATTTTTTGGGAGGATTAAAGGAGTGAAACTTGGTGAAGTTTCAGAAAATACATTGAGTAATATTATCTACAGGATCAGAGTATTACAAGAATTGAATAATTATAGAATTTGAAGAAGTCTCAGGAAGCATTATCAGGCTCTATGTGACGGTTGGTTGATGGTGATGATTTAATGTAAAGTTTTATTATCTCTCATATATTCTTGGGTGGAAGGAAGGGGTAAGGATGGAGAGGTCAACCCTCTCTTGATATTGGAGGATTGTATCTTCCTCTTGGAGGTTTATCCCTCCCTTTATATTTGGAAGTTGTAGCTACCTTTGGAAGTCATTACTTCCCTTGAACAATAACTATTGATTATTTCTCATATATTGTGCATGGTGTATTGTGGTGTATTGGTGTAACTCTTATACTATTGTTCATTTCTCATTGGAAATAATTGAATGGTTTAAGTATAAGTTGAATTTTTTTTTAAATTGTACTTGATATTGATTCACCCCCTCTCAGTATCAACGATATGCTCAAAGAAGACAACCATTTTCCAGGTACAAATATTTTTTCTATGGATATTATTTTTACTGCTCTAACTTTGGCCACAAAGTTGTAAATTGTTCTTTAAGATTTAGACATGAGAAATCAAGACAACCAAGGAATAAATATCTTCCACAACAAAGAATGAGACATCCAAGTAACAAACAACCACAGAGGGAAAATCATGTGATGGCTGGGAAAAGGACGTAGATTACACATAACAATCATTATGATCCTTTATTCAATGAACCAAAATGTTACATCTGCCATAATTATGGACATAAAGTTGCATACTATCGCTTAAAAAACTATAAGACAAATTCAAATCACAGAGTTGAAAACGTCAAGGTTTGGAAGAATAATGAAGATAACAAGTGTGGATTAGTTTTGTCAGCTCAAAGGCAAAAATACACCTTATATATTGACAGTGGATGCTCCAGTCATATGACAGGTGACAAAAGTAAGTTCCTATTACTCAAAGAAAATAAATCAGGGAGTGTGACCTTTGGAAGTGATGCTCCAGGAAAGATCAAAGGTAAAGGTCTAGTAAAATTAAGTAATGGAAGAAGCAAATCTCAAGATGTATTATTTATTGATGGTTTAAAGCACAATATTCTTAGTGTTAGTCGGATATGTGACATGGGATGTGAAGTCACTTTCACTACCAAGAATTGTAAAATAAAGATAGTAAACATAGGAGAGCTGATTGCAAAAGGGGTTACAACTGAAAACAATGTATATGTTCTGAAGGAAGATAAGGAGAAATGTCATTTAAGAAAACTTGATGAAAGTTGGTTATGGCACAGAAGGCTTGGACACATGAATTTTGATCATATTGTCAAACTGAATAATGAAGGTACTTTCAAAGACCTTCCAAGAATATCTAAGCCTAATAACTTTGTAGGTGAATCCTGTCGAATGGGGAAGCTGACTCGTGCTCAATTAAAATCGAAGAGTTTCACATCTTCAGAGAAACCACTTCAAATTGTTCATATGGATCTATGTGGACCATCGAAAAAGGAAGGAACTGGAGGAGAACGTTACTTTATGTTAGTCATTGATGACTTCTCCAGACTTACGTGGGTTTCCTTTCTAAGAGAAAAATCTGATGCGTTTGAGAAGTTCAAAACGTTTAAGGTGTTAGCTAAGAATTAGACAGGAAGGAAGTTAAAGGAAATTCACTCAGATAGGGGAGGAGAATTTATGTCAAGATATTTCAAAGAATTATGTGATAGACATGGAATTAAAAGAGAATATACTATTCCAGGTACTCCTCAACAAAATGGAGTTGCAGAATGCCAAAATAGATCAGTTCAACAGATGGCAAGGGCTATGATGAGTGAAAGGGACATTTCACAAACCTTCTGGGTGGAGGTTGTTCACATGGCTGTTCATATTCTAAACAAAGCACATCTAAGGCCGAACAATGATAAAACTCCATACGAGTTGTGGTTTGGTCGACTTTCATCAATCAAGCACTTCAAAGTATTTGGAAGTAAATGCTACATCAAGAATAATGATGATCATCTGGGAAAAAATGATAGTAGAGCTAATGAAGGTATCTTCTTAGGATATGCAATGAACAGTAAAGGATACAGATGCTTTAAAAAAAGAATGGATAAATTAGTAGACTGTATTGATGTTTGAATTGATGAAGAAGCTCCTGTAAAAGATCAACAGAGAATAAGCACTAAGCCAGATGAAATATATGATGAGAATAATGAAGATACAAAAAAAAAAATCTCAAAGTCACAAGAAGATGATGAATCAGGTGGAGAAGAGACACCCAGACAAGAATATTCAGGACAAAAATCATCATCAAATCCTTCCTCGAGAATTACTCAAAAGAATCATCCTAAAAGTCAGATAATTGGTGAGAAAGACAAAGGTGTACAAACTAGGAGAAGGATAATCAAAGACACTGAGCAATCACATATAGCCTTCATATCCATGGTGGAACCTAAAAACTTTAATGAAGCCAATAAAGACGTAAATTGGTTAAAATCAATGAATGAGGAACTGGACCAGATTGAAAAGAATGACACTTGGGAACTCGTTCCTAGGCCAACAAATAAAAATGTAATAGGATCCAAATGGGTCTACAAAAAAAAGATGAATGAGCAAGGAAATATTGTAAGAAATAAGGCTAGATTGGTCTGCAAAGGATATTCTCAAATAGAAGGACTGGATTTTGATGAAACATTTGCGCCTGTAGCAAGATTAGAAGCTATTAGAATGTTTCTTGCCTATGCATGTCATAAAAAGTTTAAAGTGTATCAAATGGATGTCAAGTCATATTTTCTAAATGGATATCTAAAAGAAGAAGTATATATGGAGGGTTTCCAACTGTCAGATAACCCTGACTTTGTCTGTAAGCTGAAGAAAGCCTTATATGGGTTGAAACAATCTCCTCATGCCTGGTATTACAGACTGGATAAGTATATTCAAGACAAATGGTTCAAGAGAGGAACAGTTGACAACAATCTATATATCAAAACAGAGGGTAATGATTTGCTCATTGTGTTGGTCTATGTAGATGATGTCATCTTTGGAAGAAATAATGGTTCATTGGTACAATGGTTTGCTTCTGCCATGCAGTCTAAATTTGAAATGTCTATGATAGGGGAAGTGTAATTTTTCTTGGTTTTCAAATTACTCAGAGGTCTGAAGGAATATTTCTTTCTCAGGAGAAATATCTAAGATAAATGTTGAAAATGTTTCAAATGGAAGATTCTACACCTATGAGCACACCTATGGTCACTGGATGAAAGTTATGTTGGAAGATTGGTTGTTGTCATTGATTGGTTGTTGTCATTGATGTCAACCCTAGTCATGGGTTTTGGACCAGAAGATTGATGAAGTTGTTTGGACATGAAGGAAAATGAAAATGAAGATACAACATACATGGATGTATAGTATACATCATGCTCTTTCCGGTGGTATGTGGCACGTCACGTGGATCCTCACGGTTGAGGAGAAATGAATTTTTGAAGATGACAAAGTGAATTGTACATGTAGGCCCTGAAGATAATTAAAGAAAAGAATTACAAAATAAGACAGTGTCAGGTCGGCCCTAATGTTAAAAGG
>JASDQU010103095.1:186114-197731 GCA_032191745.1 Picea mariana | reverse complement strand
TCTCTCAATCTCTCAATCTCTCATGGAAAGAATGAATTCGTTTTTGGTCTTTTTCCTCCTTTAGAATCCCTAAGTGACTCTTAGGTTACCCTTTTGATCCAAGGGCTCACATTGCCCAAGATCAACGGTGAGAATTAAATGCTCCATTAAATTCACTTTATTTAATTTCACTCACGCAACTTAAATAAAAACCCACTTGGTGCTTTAAGTTCCTAAGTCACTTTTCACTTTCTAATTTAAAGTTCACTTTACCACTTATAAAGTGACTTTATGAAAAAGACCCACTTTTAAGTTGTGGACCACATTCCTAGGTAAAAGATTAAAAACCCATAGGAACCACTTGTCCAAGGTACAAATATTCATTAAAATTCAACAAGATTGACGTACAGAGGAAAGAAAGGGTTGAGAGTTGAAAATCCCAAAGCCTAGATCACGAAATAAATCACAGTCATTGATTTAGGAAGGTTAGATCTTATCCACAGATCGTGAAATAACAAATCTGAACCGTACATTCAGGAGCACCATCAAGATAGTGAGATCAACGGTCCCATCGCATTGTGGGGATTGAATATGCTCGAACTTTAAAAAACTGAAGGTGGTCCGCAATCGAAACCACAGTTTTGGAGAAAGGACATGTGGAGGCTCAAGGTAAATTGTGGGGCAAAAAGTAGTTTGATACAAACCACCTTTAGATGCACACGCAATCTTGTGGTCACATGAGATCTTCGCCCAAGGTCATATCGAGAAATGGAGCTATCACTCACTAGACCGAGATTGGGAAGCTCCTTTTGAATAAGCGTTTGGTCACCGCCAGTGGTCACATGAAGGAAGGGGCTTAGAATCCAAAGAATCCAAAAATGACTAATTGTAAATACCAGAGAAGACGAAGAGTTTTGATTGCCAAAGAATCCATAGAATCTTAGGATAACACTCGCTAATGATGAATAGATTCATAATAAATTACAGAGAAGATGAATATTTTGAATGATGATCAGGCAGAGGACTCGAGGTGAGAAATACATTCAGAACAGAGAAGATAGTGTGTTTTTTGATAGTTATGCATGTGGGTATAATGTGACCGTGTATAGGACCTGAATTGGAGATCAGAGGTGCAGCGTATAGCATGCAGAGACATCACAGAGTATAAAGAAAGAAGAGAATCTTAACAAAGTTATCATAGTGCACAGCAGGAGAAAGAGCAGAGTATAGAAGTGGAACAGAGTAATAGAAGCTAGAAGAGGCAGAGGAGACATGGATTTGTAACATACCATATCAAGGACAGAGAAAGTAAGTAAAGTTTTTTAATATTCAATCAGGGTGGTGCTAGGGAGGATTGCATTCCTCTAAATTCTAGTTGGTGCAAGAAGATATTCTGGAAGTTGGTGCTTCCATCAAGTGGGTGCTAGAGAAACCTGGGAGTTGGTGCTTCCATATAGTTGGTGCTAGAGAAATTTGAGAGTTGGTTCTCTCTGCAATTTGTAGCTTTCTATCATAGGTTTTAGCCTCATATTTGAGTTGGATCTCAAAGATTGTGATGTACATGAAAGTTGGAGCTTGATTGACACCCTAAGAAGAAGAGGTTTTCACCCTTATGGGTTTCCTCATGAAAGTCAGTGTCTTTGTGTATTCTGTGTGATTGATCAAATATTGTATATCTATGCTTGTTAAGTTATCAACAAAACATTAAATAATAATCTACAAAGAATCAGAAAATAACAGGAAAAGTTTCAATCTTATATACATAACTGATTCACCCCCCCTCTTAGTTATATTTCCAACAGTAAGTTCTCCACTCCTAGTTGCAACTAACATTATTATTTAATTAATTTCTTTAGCAACCACTTTGAATTATCCATAAATAGTAAACTCGCCACTTCTTGTTTCAACCACTTTATTATTTAAATAATTTCTCTTTTCAATCACTTTGACTACTTTATTATTTAAATAATTTATCTTTACTCACAACTTCTTGTTGCAACTAAATTTTATACAATTAGTCAATTCATAACTTCTTTTCCCTTAACTAACTTCTTGTCGTTGCAACCACTTTATTATTTAATTTATTTCTTTCTCAACCCATTTGACTATTCAATATTCTCATCACAACTACTATACCATAATTACCAAACTCACAACTTCTTGTTGCAACTAATTTATTTTTAATTAATTTCTTAATGCATTAACTATACCCATGATTAAATCCTACTTAACATAAAGTTGACTAGTACACTTCTTCTAGAATCTTCTATAATAATTTACGTATTTGACATTCTAGGGGCTTCTAGATAACTCATTTGGGTTCCCTTGTAGAATTCCTGCAAAAACCCCGATATATCTAGAATTCTAGTTAAATTGAACACAAACAATTTGTTGATATTCAAGAGATGAGAGAAAGTTTTTGCTCAATAAATCAGAGAATTATATTAATAAAAAATGAATATACATGAGCAACCATCCTCAAAAAGAAGAGAGGAGGTGAATATATAGAATTTCCAACATAGAAATTCTAGTCAAAAAAAGCTAGAAATAGCTAAAATAGGTGTCATAAGCTAAGGGAGACCACATAGTTCGACTTAGACTACTAAATATACATGTCACACACTCATTAATGTCCAAAAGAGTCAAGTGATTCTCATTATCTCACTTAACCTCACTTAACTGACAAGAGAAGCAGTTCCAGCTCACTTAACTAACCCGAAATAGTAGTTACTAATAATAGTAACGACAAAAATCATTAATTAAGGAATAAATCTCTCACTCAAAGAGGAGGTGCGCATTCCCCAATAATAGATGAGTTTTTGCATGGGGGAGTTGGAATAAATCATGAATAAATCAAGAAAATCAAGAATAAATCGATAAAATCAAGAACCGGGAGTTGAGTCTTGATCTAAAATTAGCAGTTTTCCCTAAAATATAGGGATGAGGCGCCCTTCTTCTCTATGTGGCCAAATTAGGTGAAATAAAGTGTAAATGAATGTATTAACCAAGATCTAGGAGTCTAAGCTAGGTATAATCTAATGTAAGTTAGGTTTATGCTCCAACACCCCCCCCTTAAGCCTAACTGTAATGACAAAAAATTTGAGTCCCGACAACTTGGCCATTTTAGGTACTCATTACATAAAATAACTCCTCATGCAAAGAAGAAAGAGGAAAAACCTCGTGGGAAAAAACACCCCCCAAAAGATGAAAAAAATGTTGGGTGGCCAAAAGTGACCTACTCAGTTGTCTCTACCACTCCAGGCATAACTCTCAGTTCTAAAAATTTATTTTCAGTGAAGGACTTGGTGAAGATGTCTGCAACTTGCTGCTCTGTGGGGCAATACTGCAGTGAAATGACTCTATCACGGATCAGCTCGTGGATGTAATGCATGTGAATATCGATGTGCTTGGTCCTCTACCTCTAAACTGGATCAATTGATATCTGAATGGACCCCTGATTTTCACAAAATATGACAGTCGGAAGTGGATACTGAATACCAAACTCAGAGAGAAGCCCCCACAACCAAATAGCCTGTGTAGTTGCATTCACTGCACCTCTATACTCTGCCTCTACTATAGATAAAGAAATCATGGATTTCTTCTTGCTAAACCAGCAGAATGGCCCTGAACCAAAGCTGAAAACATAACTAGAGGCGGACTTGTGGTCTGTACCATCACCAGCCCAATCATAATTTGTGTACCCAATTAGTGAAAGTGGGTAATCTGCAACATAAAAGATACCAAAACTGGGAGTACCTTTCACATATCTAAGGATTCTCTTTGCAGCTTTCCAGTGAATCTCATGAGGCTCCTGCATATATCTGGAACAAAATCCTACTACAAAAGAGATATCAATTCTAGTGTGAGTAAGATACAACAAACTCCCAACCAACTGCCGATACAGTGTACTGTCCACCAAAGGTGTAGTACACGCATCCTCAAATCTGACCCCTGAAAGAAAGGGGGATGTTGTTGGCTTGCATTTTGTCATCTGAAAGCGGACAAGTAGATCTGATTCATACTTAGACTATGCCATATTGATCCCTTAAGTAGACTAAGAAACTTCAAGACCAAGAAAGTAGTGTAACAGTCCCAAATCTGTCATGGAAAAACGATCGTGCAATGTTGATTTTGCCGAATCAATAGCTGAAGTAAGGTTCCCTGTCATTAGTAAGTCATCTACATAAAGTAATATCAAAAAGAGGGAATCATAATGTTGTATAAAATAAACATTCAGATCATATTTATATCAAATGAATCCAATGGAAAGCAGGAAAGAATCCATCTTTGCATACCAGGCTCTAGGAGCCTGTTTTAGGCCATACAAAGATTTCTTTAATCTGCAAATGAGGGAAGAGTTATTAATGTATCCCTGTGGATGTTCCATGTATATCTCCTCCTTGATATCTCCATGAATAAATTCACTCTTCACATCCATGTGGTGAACTTCCCATCTGCGAGAAGTGGCAATGACCAAAACTAGTCGAATGGAGTCCATTTTTGCAACAGGTGCAAATGTCTCTGTGTAGTCTATGCCATCTACCTGTGAGTATCCTTTTTTGAAAATTTGAGATTTGTACCTATTGATATCACCATCTGTATCAATATTTTTTCGATATATCCATCGACATCGAACAAGCTTTCTTCCTTTCGGAAGTGGAACCAAGTCCCATGTGTTGTTGTCCATAAGAGCAGAGTACTCTTCATCCATGGCAGCCTCCCAAAGTGCGTTTACAACAGCCTCAGAGTGTGACTTTGGATATGAACCAAGTGAAATATAGTAATGTATGGGAATCAAAGGTTCTATGGCATCCAAGGCTTGAGGAGCCCCAAAAAACTATGATCTAGTTCTTCTTGTATCTGCAGGATCACCGACTAGTTCACCCAAATCTTGCAGGGTTTTCTTTGCCCAAGTTGGCAACTAAGTTGGAGCATCCATGAAATAATCCTCATCCTATGTATCATACCCAAAAGGATTCTCTGATGTCTGCTCTGAATTTCTCTAAGAAGTTTCTGACTCCTCCTCATCAGTGACAACAAGCGGTTCCTCGGTAGGGTCTTCTGAAGAATCATGCAGTGATTCTTCATCAAACTTCACACTTTGAGCTAGAATGAATTGTTCAGTGTGAGAGTCCAGCAATATATATCCTTTGACACCTTCAGGATATCCAAAAAATATGCATTCAACACTTTGAGGCTTCAAATCCTTCCTCTTATCTGTCAGAATGTGAGCCCATGCTCGTGAACCAAAAATATGAAAGTGCGACACTTTCAGTTTCTTACCGGTCCAACATTCAAAAGGAGTGGTTCCTTTGAGTTATTTGTGAGGAAATAGGTTATAAATGTATGCTACACAATTAATAGCTTCATACCATATCTTGGGAGCTAATGATTTCGACTATAGCATACAATTGGCCATCTCTTTTAAGGACCGGTTTTTCCTCTCCGCAACACCGTTCTGTTGTGGTGTATATGGCACTGTGTGTTGTAGTTGTATACCTGCATCAATACAAAGTTGCTGCACATATTTTTTAACATTATCCCTCCCATTATCAGTACGGAGTATCTTAATATTACACCTAGACTCATTCTCATCAAGTTCTTTAAATTCTATAAGGCATTCAAATACTTATGATTTTAATTTCAAAAAAAATACCCAAGTATAGCGAGAGAAATCATCTATGAAGGTGAGTACATATCGAACCTTATTGATTGAAGGATACGGGAATGGGCCCATGATGTCACTGTGAATCATCCCAAGAGGTGACGAAGCTCTATGTGCCTTCCCTTTGTCAAACTTTTTCTCTGGATGCTTGCCAAGAATGCATCCTTGACATAAACCGCTTGTGAATTTAATAGCTGGCAATCCTTCTACCATGTTTTCCTTGCTGAGTTGATGAAAGTACTTATAGTTTATATGGCCAAATATTTCATGCCATAAACTGATGATATCATTAGATTATGACAGAAATACAGTGCTAATAGATTTAGGAACAAAGTGGGAGAAGAAATACAAACGAGAACCGTGATCTGCAATTCCATGTGCAAGCTGTAGCCTGTGGAAATGTCGGTAATCATTGCGGAGTCCGGAGTGAACTCCACCTTCCTTCCAGAGCTGGAATGAGTGATCTGATATATCGAGAGAATATTTTTGTACAGCGAGGGAACATGAAGCACATTTTTGAAGCATCCCCCTTCAAGATCAACAATTCCTTCTCCGCACACCTTTGCGGGTGTGGTATCTCCCAAGTAAATTGGGGATCTGGTGCTTTCTTCAATGGAGGAAAATTCATCTTTTGATATAGACATATGGTTTGATGCACTTGAATCAAGGATCCAATATGATGTATTGGATGTGACATCCATTAAATCATGACCATCTCGTGCTCTCCCTCTCGTTCTATTATCATCTTTCTTCTTTGCATTTTCGGGCACCGTGAGATTGTGTTGCTGCAATTGCTTAGCCATCTCATCGATAGTCTTCCTCATGCAATTTTGTTCGGGATGAAAACCTTTGGAACAGTAGCTGAAAAGTGTTATTTACTTCTTCTTCTTACCCTTAGGCTCAGAAGAGTTATCTGAAGATTGTGTTGATCTCTCCTTCTTCAATTCAGGAAATTTACTCATTCCTTTTTTCTTGTCTTTTCCACTGCTCTTTGGAGCATTAGTAGTCTCAAGTGCTTGGTTCTTGGAACGCTTGATGGTACCCATTTGGACTAAATTATTTTGCTATTGAGTCAATGCTGCAATGAAATCATTCAATGGAGGCATTTTCCATTTTTCCTGAGTCAATTTAGATGATTGAAAAGACGACACAAATACGGAATATTCAGGGCCTAATTTCGAGAGAATTGAAAGGACGAGTTGTTCTTCCTCTTTCGTGACTCCACATGCATTAAGTTCAATGAGTATGGATTTGAAATTGGTGAATAATTCTTTCAGCTTGCTGAAATAAATTGGACTTAGGGATATGAACTCATTCTCCAGTTGATGCACTCTCATTGCATCCTGCTTGCCGAATAGTCCTTCCAATGTGGTCCAAACCACCTCGGGAGTAGTGGCTCTACTGACATGAAAGAGGAGATATATAGAAATTGATAGGAATATCAGCCCAATTGCTTCATCTAATTTATTGAAATACTTTATCTTCTCCGCTGCAACAGTCGGTTCTTTCTACATTCCCATTGTTACCCGGTAAAGCCCTTTGCTTCGGAGGAGCAGAGAGATCTTTGTCTTCCATTCAAAGTAATTGAAAGGATTTAGAATGAGTTTTGTGGGATGACAGAGATGATCCATTTCTACTTTTTTCACCTCCTGATGATCTATACCTGCAAATAAAACCATGTACAATCCACTAGATTCAATCTAGCTCTGATAACATGTAGAATTCATGCACAAACCCCAATAGATCTAGAATTCTAGTTAAATTGAACACAAACAATTTGCTGATATTGAAGAGATGAGAGAAATTTTTTTCTCCATAAATCAGAGAATTATATTAATAAAAAATGAATATGCATGAGAAACCATCCTCAAAAAGAAGAGAGGAGGTGAATATATAGAATTTCCAACATAGAAATTCTAGTCAAAAAAAGCTAGAAATAGCTAAAATAGGTGTCATAAGCTAAGGGAGACCACATAGTTCGACTTAGACCACTAAAGATACATTTCACACACTCATTAATTTCCACAAGATTCAAGTGATTTGCATTATCTCACTTAAGCTCACTTAACTGACAAGAGAAGCAGTTCCAACTCACTTAACTGACCCGAAATAGTAGTTACTAATAATAGTAACGGCAAAAATGATTAATTAAGGAATAAATATCTCACTCAAAGAGGAGGTGCACATTCCCCAATAATAGATGAGTTTTTTCATGGGGGGTTTGGAATAAATCATGAATAAATCAAGAAAATCAAGAACAAATCGAGAAAATCAAGAACCAGGAGTTGAGTCTTGATCTAAAATTAGCAGTTTTCCCTAAAATCTAGGGATGAGGCACCCTTCTTCTCTATGTGTCCAAATTAGGTGAAATAAAGTGTAAATGAATGTATTAAACAATATCTAGGAGTCTAAGCTAGGTATAAACTAATGTAAGTTAGTTTTGTGCTCCAACATCCCCAACTTCATATGGCCATAACTCTCTAACCGTGAGGAGTTATGTGACATTCCACATATCAATGGAAATGGCATGACATATAATACCAATATAGAATAGTATTACCTATAAATTCATTGATATTAGTGCCTTTATACCTCAAACAGAATTGGGTCCCTTACCCATGCCTTTGTGCTACCGAAATTCGCTACCGGACTTCTCCAAGGGTTGACATCAATCACTAAGGATTAACATCAATCTACAATATCACTCTTCAAGGGTTGAAATCAATGAAAACCAAGAGTCCAGACCAACTATCCATCAAGCTAAGCTAATTTTTTGACACACACATCCACATATAGTCTAGCACCATAGGGGTACTATGACATCCCCATCGAACTTGACGTTTGAGAAATCACCCCCAATTTTGGGAGGTTTCCCCAATTTGGTTGACACATCTAAACAACCATCACATACATCAGTAAGTTCCATGTTCCTAGGATCAGCCTTACTTATATCCACTTTGTTGGGAACGAATACCTAGAAAAACTCACCCACTAGTCCTCCACCACAAGGAGGCAAAGCCTAACCTTCGTTGCAAGGTACAAACTCCTAACCATCCTCACAAGGAAAATATTCTCAACCACATCATACCATGGATGGCACCCCCCCATCCATGCCATAATTGGCATCTCTCAATATACCATACTTGACCAAATTGATGAATGATCCCATATTACATGACCCCACTTAGGCGAATATGCAGACCAAGTTTCCTTCCAATATTCCCAAATTCAAAGGAAAACCTGGAGAAGACCCAACTAATAACATCATTTATTTCCACTTGTGGTGTTCTTCCAATAGCATTATGGAATATTCTATTCACCTACGATTGTTTCAAACAACCCTCACTGTTCCCTCCACCAAATGCTATGTGGATGAAAAATTTGGGTCCGACTCAACCTTTGAGTCATTGTAAAAGTCCTTTTTATCCTTCTTCCAACTCTCAGTGCACTGTGACACCAGTTTGGAAATTCGATTTGAATTCAAAAAAAAATCAGCCATTCATATCACCGATCATATTCATGAATGGCAAAGAAGAAGAAGTATTTGCAAAGAAGATACCACCTTGCAACAGTGATTATATTGGTTCCTCAAATAACTAGTGTTGATACTGAGAGGGGGGTGAATCAGTATCAAGTACAATTTAAAACCTTTTTCAACTTATACTTAAACCATTCAATTATATCCAATGAGAAATGAACAATAGTATAAGAGTTACACAAATACACCACAGTTTACCATGCACAATATATGAGAAATAATCAATAGTTATTGTTCAAGAGAAGTAATGACTTCCAAAGGTAGCTACAACTTCCAAACGTAAAGGGAGGGATAAAACTCCAAGAGGAAGATACAATCCTCCAATATAAAGAGAGATTTGAACTCTCCATCCTTGCCCCTTCCTTCCACCCAAGAATATATGAGAGATAATAAAACTTTACATTAAATTATCACCATCAACCAATCATCACATATAACCTAATAATGATTCCTGAGAATTCTTCAATTTCTGTAATTCTTCAATTCTTGGAGTACTCTGATCTTGTATATAATATTACTCAATGTATTCTCTGAAACTCCTCCAAGTTTCACTCCTTCAATCCTCCTCAAAAGGAAGTTATAGAAAGAATGGTAGACTTTATTCAATTCTGGTTTATTTAGAAGACTCAATGTTAGAAAAACATGATCGTGGAGCAATAAAATAAAAAAAATGTGGAAACAAAACACAGAAGATACACAATACAAGAGAGACACGGATTTACATGGTTCACCCAGTGTGGGCTACGTCCACCAGAGAAGTTGCCAGGTCCTTCCTTTATTATTATCCAGCAAATGAAGGGATACAACCTACAGCAAAACCCGTTGTAACTTCCTCTTCTTTCTCTCACAATCTCCTCTCTCAGAATACAATATTCACCCTCAATCATAGCCGCAATACATTTCCCTCATAAAAGAGGGTTGCCTTCTAGGGCAAAAAACCCTAACATAATCTCTACCGTTAGATCTACAACCTTATAATGAACGGTCCAGATTTACAATGAAATTACAATATACATTTACAAGGCAATTTTTCCTTTGGGGGCTTCACCCCTTAACCCCCGTTGGGGGCCCACTTGCCCCCAGACCCCCCAGCCGGGGGGATAGCCCCCCCGGACCCCACAAAGGAGGTACCCCCCCTCTGCACTCCCCCACGTGGAAGAGTGTACATACTTCTAGGGTGTAAATACTTCATGGGGTATAAACATGGCTGAAAGTAAAAGACCTCTGAATCAGGAAGATAATCAGGCTCCACAACCAACAATCTCCCGCTTGGAGATTGATCTCAACAACTCCACCGTTGTTGTATATGCTGGACTCTGAACCTTCTTGGACCTAGCAAATTTCTCATCTTCATATTCATTCTTGAAGACCAACTGAAACTGAGCAGGAACTCAGTTTCCCCCTAGTTACTCCCTTTGTTAACATGTCTGCAGGATTCTGGCTAGTGTGTATCTTTTCCAACTTCAAATGTCCATCTTCCAAGATGGATTGTATGAAGTGTTACCTCAACTGTATATGCTTAGTATTCGAATGGAAGGCTGAGTTCTTTGCAAGGTGAATGGCACTCTGACTGTCATAGTCCAACCTATTGTTCCCCTGCTTCTTTCCCAATTCCTCCATAAACCTCTGTAACCAAATCATCTCTTTACTAGCCTCTGTAGCAGCAACATACTCTGCCTCTGTTGTTGAAAGTGAAACAACCTTTTGCAATTTTGAAATCCAACTTACTGTTGTTCCACCTATAGTAAAAACATACCCTATGGTGCTCCTCCTACTGTCTTTATCACCTGCCATATCTGAATCAACATATCCCTGTAGAAAAGTGTCTGAACCTCCCAAACATAATGCATGAGTAGTAGTATCACTCAAATACCTAAGAATCTACTTTATTGCCTCCCAATGTTCTTTACCTGGATTATTCATATACCTGCTCATAACTCCCATTGCATGTGCAATATCTGGTCTTGTGCAAATCATTGCATACGTCAAGCTGCCAACTGCTGATGAATAAGGGACCCTGGACATGTATTCTATCTCCTCCTGTGTCTTGGGACACATTTCCTTAGTTAATTTGAAATGGTTGGCCAAAGGTGTACTAACTGGTTTTGCATTCTGCATTCTAAACCTCTCCAACACCTTCTCTGTGTACTCACCCTTAGATAATGTCAATTTGCGATTTTTTCTGTCTCTTGTTATTCTCATGCCAAGGATTTTCTTTTCAACACCCAAATCCTTCATCGTAAATGAATTGGATAATTTCTTCTTGAGAACATTTATATCCTACATATTAGACCCTGCAACAAGCATGTCATCTACATACAATAGCAAGATAATAAAGCTTCCATTTTCTAGCTTTTTAAACTAAACACAGTGATCAGAATGACATCTACTATAACCCTGTTCTGTCATAAACCTATCAAACTTCAAATACCACT
>JASDQU010103095.1:140748-178634 GCA_032191745.1 Picea mariana | reverse complement strand
TTTTAACATTAGGGCCGACCTGACACTTTCTTATTTTGTAATTCTTTTCTTTAATTATCTTTAGGGCCTACATGTACTTCCTTCTTCAATTCACTTTGTCATCTTCAAAAATTCATTTCTCCTCAACCATGAGGATCCACGTGATGTGCCACATACCACCGGAAACAACATGATGTATAATATCCATTCATGGGTGTTGTATATGCATGTTCATTTTCCTTCATGTCCAAATACCTTTATCAATCTTGCGGTCCAAAACCCATGACTAGGGTTGACATCAATGACAACAACCAATCTTCCAACAACTAGTCCCTCTCCTTGCTAAAGATGTAGCCACTACTTTCCCTCAAACTAAATACGAGGATATCACTAAGGCCCAAAAAATTGACTTTATTTACTCTTAATCTGGATATCTTTATACGGTGTTACCTGATGCTCCTCATCCTCTACCATTTGGTCAAGACAAACCCAAAAACATTGCACATTGTCGATGGATTGATTGGGTCCATGGCCCATACACACCCACGTGCTCAAATGGTACCCATGTTTGGGGCCAATCCATACCAACCACCATATGGGGGAAACCCATACTACCCTCCCCCACTAAATCAACTACAATTCATGGCACCTCCTCCTCCCATCATGGTAACACCAGCACTTGCAACCCCCACTCACCCAGTGCAAGTGTTGGCACAGGGGCAGACCCAGGGTTCAACGCTACAACAATGCACCAACAAAACATTAAATACCGGTGCTTTTGGCAACACCTATGAATCAGATGAAGTCTCACCCGAGGTAGAGGCGGGGGTGGTTGAAGGAATCAGGTGTCTGCAACCTTAGATGGGACACAGATATGTGATTGTAATACTTAACAGAGAACTTAGCACTGACATTTCATCAATATTTAACCACTATTCTATTGCGCAGATAAAACAAAGCATCACATCATTCATTCAGATCTGATGTATTTAGGCACTATCATAGAGAGATAGATTAGGTCTAGCAGATTCAAGCACTAATCACATTCACATAGGTCATATCTACATTTATATACATTATTAGCACAAAACATATACAGATCTATCTATCTATATCAAAGCACTTAGCAAGTAAAGACATAAACATATCAATACATTGCACAAAACAGAGAAACACAACATATACATGGTTCACCCCCACCCTAGGGCTATGTCCACCAACTCTTCTTCTTTATTATCTTTGTCAATCTTCTTACAGGCACATAGCATCAAGATCCTACTCCGCAGAAGACAGGAGATCTGCGCATACTCCACCAGATCCTCCTTCTTCGAGCTAGGGTAGAGCACCAAGCCTTCTTACAATTCCTTGCACGTAGCTATGCAATTCTTACTCAGTACGCACAAAGTAGTTACAATCCTTCAATCACATAGATCTAGCACTTAGCCCAATATCACACATATATGCATATATTCTCCTTCTCTTACATAGCCTAGACATCTATTTATACATTACAAAATAGGCCTAAACATGGGTAAACCCATGGGCCAATATCCCATACTCGTTACATAATCCCAAATCCAAAAAAGGACCCAAAAAGGGGCCAAGATCCCATGATCTCTACTTTGGATTGCACTCCTCCTTTGACAAGCTGTTGAGGTCCCAAAATAGGTCAAACTTGACCAAGGAACTCTCAAAAGTTGGTTAAGGGCCAACAGACCCCCAACACTCTGATTTGGGTAGTTCTACTTTGAAAGCCTCGATCTTGGCTCGAGTTTCTTCAACTTGTTGATGTGTCATAGCCTCTTGTGTAGTGAACTCTTGGATGACTATCTCGTTCACAGTTCCCTCTAGGCATTGTTCTGCTTCAGTGACAACCTGCTCCAGTTATTCTCCACAGCCTTCGACTTCTGTGAACAATTGGTAGGAATTATCTTGTATAGGTTGGATTCTCTGAGTCACTTCCATAACTCTGCTCTGGATAGTGTGGATCTGTTGCTGGGTAGTGCATTGCTCTTGGGAGTGCTTCATTCTTTCCACAGCTGACAGGGGATTCAACTGCGTCTGTATCGTTTTGGTGTGATACTTCACCTCTTGGAGCTGCGACTCTAGTGCCTTTAGTTATGGATTCTCTATGAGTTTCTCATAGGTCTGGGCACTGCGATCAATAATTTTCTTACATTCCATAGAAATGGATTTGATTCTCTCAACTGTGCTTCGAGCAATTGCTTCTCTTTGGTCCCTTACATCCTGTGGAGTCTCGGGCACTACGCAGAGCTCTAAATTTTCTATGCATTGTTGTAACTACTGGATAGCTTCTGTGAGCTGCTCCACTTGCTGAGTGACTCAATCCTCTGCCTTTATTTCTACTACTGTCACAGAGAGAAGTGCTCTACTGACTGCTTCTTTCACTTCGAGTTTCTCGACGAGCAACTGTTCTTTTCCTTCTTGCATCTATGCTTTTTCTTCATCGAACTTCATTTGAAGAGTAATCTTTTCCTGTTCTTCAGCTCGACATTGTTCGAAAAGTACTCCTTGTACTTGTGTCAAAGCCTAGGTGGATTTTTCTATTTCTTCTTGTGCTCGTCGGAGGCGATCTTTGACTGTATCAGCTAGTCGGTGGAGTTAGGTTGGCACATCTCCCAACTGTGGTTCTCCCGCGGTAGTGGAGACTGTGAAAATGGATTGAAGGGCCTGTTGTACCCCTTGGAGTTCAACTTCAATCCTATCATACATTTATTCCTACTTGGATACTTGTTTGTCTGCTATTTCCAGTGAAGCATCATTCAAGGCTACTATGAGGAAGTCAAAATCATCGTATGTGAGGACAGTTTGCATCTTGGTCATGGTGGCTTTCAAATTCTTCTGGGAAGAAGGTTTCGAGGGGGAAACCTTCCTCTTCTTTGAGGGTTCCTCCTCATCTTTGGGTGGTGTTACTTCATTGGGCCTCTGTTCAGCTTCTACTTCGTCACCACCCCCTCGTTCAAGTGACATAGAAGTAGTCTTCCCTGAGGTGTTGCTTAAGTTGTGGACCTCCTCAGTCTTCTTCTTCTTGGGTGTATTATGTTCTTTATGGGTGTCCTCTGGGCTATCAATATCATATATCTCTGCGAGGTTGGTAGGGATAAGGAGGTCAGCGGATCATTCCTTAGTGATTTCCTCCAGGTCTTCTTCTGTAATCTTATAATATGTTTGGAGCTTCTCTTTATGTTCATCTACCCACGTTGTAATGTAGGTGAAGTGTCGATCTGCATTGAACTTCATTAGTGGTTGGAACCTCTGTAAGGTTTTTGGAGTCATGAGAGGCTCGGCTTCGATGGCTCGCTTTAGTTGAAGGTAGTATGTATGGAACACAGCATTCGACTGCCACTATTTTTTCATATCTGTTGAATACCACAGGGTAGAGAACTTTGCAGCAAGCGGTTTGAACGACTCTATGTCAGGGAAGGTTGCTCCTTCCGACATCTCCCAGGAAACAAATGCAATGAGGACTAGGAGCTAGGTGAAATGAAATTCATAACCCTGATCCTATGCTTCTTGAAAATCTAGCTCCAACTGGTTAACTAGGTACTTCTCCCAGTTCATCTGTAGGCCTTCTGCGCACTTCTCTGCGAGGTCAACAATAAAGTCGGTGACCTGCTTAGATCGAATCTTCCTTACTAACTTTCTAGCTATCAGTTGACATGCGAGTTGCACTGCGCCACTCTGGATGGAAGCTACCTTGTAGCCTCTTGTTCCCTTCTCGACATTGCCATAGGTGTCATTGATATTCTGTGCTTGTGCATGATCTACAACTTTTTATGGATAAAATTCATGCGGGTCGGGTCCTTGCATACTCAGGCCTGTGATTCTGTATATCAATGTTGGGTCAACTGTAATGTGGTGGTCTAGCCATAAGTAGCTGGCATGGTAACACGACAGTAGCATATTGACATAGTCATTGACTTCCTAGTGTCTTCCGAAGTGTGGGATATTCATGATGTTTAGTAGGGTGGACTGCGTGAGGTTCATTGTCCACGACTGAGGAATGATATTCAAATTTTTCCCTTTTTTCTGGTCAGGTACTTGTATGGGGCAAGCATGCCATATATCTTGTGATCTACGAGGTTGAAGTCATTGAACTTTAGTGTTGCGATCTTTTCCTAGTCTATTCGAACTGCGTGTATCCCCTTCGAGAGGTACACAGTAACTATGGTATATTTGAAGTCTTGTGGCACACTATCATGGTTCACCATGCCAGCTAGAGGTGGGATGTAATCGGGCAGTATGGTTGGAATCAATTTTGCATTTGTGAGGTCGTCTTAATGCTTGGTTCTCTTTTCTGTTGATGGTCGGGATGGTCCTACTCCGCGAGCACTCGACAGAGAGGCTTGCACCATTCTCATCGATGAAGCTTGTACACCTGCAGACATCGACATGACTCTTTTAGTCATGAGGTAGATCATAACTTCTTCGAAAACTTTCTTTGCAGCACTGAACTCATCCGACATACACGCTTGGGGTTGAAAATCTCAAGTTCGGGGAGTAACTTAGACACTGCAATGGGATAGAAGGCAAGAACGCAATAATCATTGTGTAAAATCAGTGAGTCTGGGGCTCAAATTCACGGTTAGAAAAAATGTTCTCGAGGCATGGCGCGACGGGATAAATAGATAACCTAGCAACAGATCTCTTGCAACGAGCGGAAACGGGCAAGAAGCCTTCATTAACTATGTTTTTTCCATTATAGCGTAGTCCAACAGTTTGGTGGCGAACCATAAATTCCTTTCTACCCATTTAGAGGGTCGACCAAACGTTTATATTGGTCCCAACATCTACATTACTTTGCCATGGCAAAGTTCCATGTGACATTGTTCTGTTATCCCATCGAAGTTCCAATTTTTCAAATTTTTTGTCTACGAGGTTCCTTCTGGAATCTTCTGTAACTTGTCAATCTTAGCTCTCTTCTTACTTAGATTTCTATCCTTATTTCCAATGAGCTTCAACTCGGTATGCCTTTTTCCATTCTGATTCTTATCTTCTTGTGGCATAGTTACTTCTCATTGTTGAGATTCTTTCCTAAGATTCGAGGGTGATACTTATTCTTTATTTGAAATAGGTACTTCAATCTTTTGTGGGTCATCTAGTGTTCTTCCAACTTCAACATCCGAGTCTTTGGTGTTAAATAGCTTTGATCTGTTCTTTTTTTCTTCAATCAAGTGTGTGATCCTTCTAGTCATAAAATCTTTTAACTCTTGCTTCTTCTTCTCTAAAATTTATTCTTCTTCTTTCCTTCTAGCACGATCTTTTTCAATCCAAGGTTTTCCTAGTAACATGGTAAATGGGGCGTTGTTCTCAATAAATCTAATAATCTCAAAATCTTCCTCTGTCAAAGTTCCATTGGCATTCATAGATATCCTAGTGAGATTTCCACATAGGTTTATCAGCTTTCCTCTAAATATCCCTATTCCTCCCATTGAAGGAGTCATAGAAGGCTTCCCTAAAAGTTCCCAAGTTCTTTATATCATGATATTCACCTATGTTTCCTCATCTAGAACACAGTCAAGGTTGAAGCCTCTTATTCTTACTTCAATGCATTCTTTTTCTTTGAAGATCTCTGATAAGATGACATGTCGGTGGTCATTCAGGGTTTCTCTTATCTGTAGCAATACTTTCTCTGATTCTTTTTGGGGTTTTTCCATTTCTGGATCTGTCTTAGGTTTTCTTGCCTCATGTTCATTCCTTCAATATTAGCAATCATTCTAGGGAAATCCAATACTTCATGTTCCATAGCTTTGCAACAAAGACAACTAGGTATTCTTCCAAGGCATTCCTTAGCAAGATGTCCTAGTTTTCTGCAGTTGTAACCGAGAGTTAATCCTCTCTTTCTTTTAAATGATTCCCATCTCTTCCTATACTGCACGCTAGGATCATAGTAGCTAACCTGCAAATAGTTCTTTCTAGGATCCTACATACACTTGTTAGTCCAAACATTCTTTCAATGCATAGGTATAATATATCTTTCACTATTCTTATCAGATCTACTCATATCAAACCTTTTATCATCTATTAGTGTTGTAGTTTTCAAGCTAGGATAGAATCTATCAAACATACCTAGATCCATACTTTTGAAACAAAAATTTCCACTTATCTTACTTCTACAAAGCACAAAGCTTCCTGATCTATAACTTTTCACTATTCTTACCTTTATCAGAGCATAGAGCTTGCAAATCTTACTTTTTTAAGAAAAACTTCTCACTTTTACCTTTCTCAAAGAACAAACCATTCATATCTTACCTATTTAAGAAAACTTCTCACTTTTACCTTTCTCAAAGCACAAAGCGTTCAGATCTTACCTCTTTAAGAAAAAATTCTCACTTTTACCTTTCTCAAAGCACAAAGCATTCATATCTTACCTCTTTTCTTTAGATCTGACCTCTTTCTTTCAGATATGACCTCTTTCTTTCATATCTGGCCTCTTTCTTTAGCACAGATCTTTATAAATCAAGTAGAATATTGTGCACTAGACCGACAGATCTATGCATAGAGATTTCACAGTTTCAGGTCAGTTCTTTTCACAAAGCTTCTTCTTCCTTAGTTCCCAACAATCACAGTTTCAGGTCCTGACAACAGAACCATTTGTTGGCATAGGGGAAGACCTAGGGTTCAATGCTACAACAATGCACCAACAAAACCCTAACTATCGACCCTTTCGACAACACCTGTGAAGAAGTTGAAGTCTCACCCAAGGTAGAGGTAGGGGTGGTTGTAGGACTCAGGTGTATGCAACCTTAGATGGGACACATATATGTGATTGTAATACTTAACAGAGCACTTATCACCGATAGTTCATCAATATTTAACCACTATTCTACTGCACAGATAAAACAGAGCATCAAATCATTCATTCAGATCTAATGTATTTAGGCACTATCATAGAGAGATAGATTAGATCTAGCAGATTCAAGAACTAAGAACATTCACATAGGTCAGATCTATATTTATATACATTATTAGCACAAAACATATACAGATCTATCTATTTATATCAAAGCACTTAGCAAGTAAAGACATAAACATATCAAGACAATGCACAAAACAAAGAAACATAGCATATACGGGGTTCACCCCCACCCTGGGGCTATGTCCACCAACTCTTCTTCTTTATTATCTTTTTCAAGATTCTTACAGGAACATAGCATCAAGATCCTACTCCGTGGAATACACGAGATTTGCACGTACTCCACCAGATCCTCCTTCTTCGAGCTAGGGTATAGCACCAATCCTTCTTACAATTCCTTGCACGTAGCTCTACAAGTCTTACTCAGTATGAAAAAATCACTTACAATCCTTCAATCACATATATCTAGCACTTAGCCATTCATCTTAGCACTTAGCCCAATATCACACAGATATGCATATCTTCTCCTTCTCTTACATAGCCTAGACATCTATTTATTCATTACAAAATAGGCCTAAACATGGGTAAACCCATGGGTCGACATCTCATACCCATTACATAATCCCAAATCCCAAAAAGGGGCTGAGATCCCTCAATCTCTGCTTCGTCTTGCACTGCTCCTTCAACAGGCTGTCAAAGTCCCAAAATAGGTCAAACTTGACCAAGTATCTCTCAAAACTTGGTCAAGGTCCAACAACAAGTGCAATATCTAGGCCCTTCACCACCCATAATATATAATCCCAACTCTATGGGAGTCACCTCCACATCATACAACCAATATGGACCTCCCCAAGGTAACCCCTACTAGCCCTTCCCTAGTCCTCCTCATCTCATTGCCCCATCGCATGGACAACAACAGGAATGGGTAAATTGAACAATTGAATACCAAAAATCCCTCTCATCAATCCAACAACAACTGGTAAAAGGGAAAGAATAAAAACCAAGGACAAGGGGACAACTCCCAACATGCAAACCCCCCAACAGGAGGTAACCAAAACCCCCAAGGGGTCAATAACAATGGAAAACCATGCCAAGGAAGGAATAATAACCTTTGAAACAATTTCCTATGTGCATTATGTGGTTAATATGGCCATTACACCCATCATTTCCTCAAATAGTTGATTTCAAATGAATGGAGGAAGTTATGTATCCTCCAAAACCCCCCGCCCCAAGGGCCACCGTAGGTAACTCCCAACTACATGCTACCAAAACCCCCCGCCCCAAGGGCCACCGTAGGTAACTCCCAACTACATGCTACCAAAACCCCCAATGGTCTTATAGAACCTAATCCCTCACCAAGATTTCATCAACACACAACCAAAAACTTCCTCTCACCCACAATAGACAACACAGTTCCCTCGACTCAGCCAACCACAAACCAATAACACAACAGACTACAATATCATCCTCACCACAAAAGAGGAAATCCTCTTATAAACTCGCATCCGCCAATATAGTGTATCATCTTACTCTTCTCCCATCATCTCTGAATCCCCCTGATTACTGGTAAAACAACCTCTAATTATTTCTCATCCTAACAATGAAGCCACCACCTAAATTCCTTGCACACCACTGCGTAGGAATGTGCATAACCCACATGTTCAAGTTGCCAACATCTAAAAACTTGTTGAAGACCTCGCATAATCACTTGTTTCCATGTCAATACTTGATATTCTCTAGACTTTACCCTCCCAAAGAAATTATTTTATTTCACAGTTGGGGGCAGTAGACCTTGCAGACACCTGTATAATCTTTTTTGACTTAGAAAAAGAAGACCCATGTCTTCCATCACTAGTTGCCTTCCAAATTCTTGTTAAGATCGGGAACATCACCATCCATCATTGTATCGTCGATGAGGGGCCATCCACTTGTATAATTTCCAAACATGTATGGCAGCAACTTGGATCACCTGAGTTAGTTTCCTCAGCAATCACCCTCAGAGCTTATGGTCAACGCTCCCAAGAAGAGGGCCTCTGTCAAAGTGTACCTGTAGAATTGGGGTAAAAATGATCATGATTGGCATTGAAGTTATAGATACCCAATTGGATTACAATATCCTTTCTGATGCAACTACATGTATGCCATGCAAGCAATAGCGTCTTCTGTATTTAACACCATTATCTTCCCCCACAATGAGAAGATCATCACTATTGACCAACTAACCCATTATGAACTTAGTCAATTGGGGAACATCAATAACATCCTTCCACTTATCTACTCTAGCGTTGACCTTTTACAAATGGTAGAAATTGAACCAGGGATATTTCATGACCCATCATTAATCGGTTCATACCAAGGGTACAAACCTCCCACCCCAAGTGCAGCCCAAGTATACGTCATTACCTCAGATGAAAGAGACATCCTCAATGACCCTTCCCTAGGGGAATCATCGATCCACACCTCCACCCCTACTCCTATACCAAGGGAACTTCCTCAGGAACCCCCCTTACAACCTTCCCAGGAGTAATTATCCGAAAACCCGCCAACGATGGGTCAACTCCCTATTTTCCAAATGGTCCCACATGCCATTACCCAAATACCCTTCTTCTATCTCCCCCCTAGAGTCACATCATACCAAGTCTTTTCTACCCTCACCTTACCAAATATGGTGATATCTATCCCTGTATGGGATCTCGAACCACTATCTATGGTACCAGGCTTATCCCTCCCACCTCAACCCATGGTTTCAAGTCCACAACCAGTGACTCAACCACCCATTCACCCAATCAGTCACACAATTGGGGAAAATACTACCACTACAGAAAGCACAGATACTCACAAGGTAGGAAACACCACCACCCAATGAGGCACCAGAAAAAAGAAATAGCCCACAATCCCTTCCCCACCATGCATCCAAACCCCCATGCACACTTTGCGCTACCATTGGAAAACCCACCAATATCTACCCCGTGTTGCTTGAATTATGGAATATTATTTTGAAACCCATAACTACACCATTATTACCGACACCTGTAGCCACACCAACAACCACAGAACCTTCCACCTTCAAACAGATTGGTTTGATAAATAAGAATGCTTGTTCTATCTTCTCATAGTATGGCCATTACACTCACCACTACTCGACTCTCCCTCAATTTATAGAAACCTAGAAGCAGTGCACCAAACCACATTTATTGCATCCTCATGAAAAACCCCATCCATAGCTACTATTACTGACATTCACTATGTTTCCATGTCAGTAAACCAACACATGTGATTCCCTTGTGTGTTATGTAAACAACTAGACCACTTCACATACATGTGCCCCCTCATTATCGCTTCCCAGGTTAGGCACATGGCCATTGGCCACAAGTTCCTCTCCATAATTCCTCATCTAACACTCAGGCAGTAGTCACCCCCCCACTAGTGGATCCCACCATAACAGGACTAGAATATCTATACCTAACCCCATTGGCCATTTCCATTCCACCACAATGCAAATACTTCCTTTTGAACCCACCAAATTCACTCCTAACTCCCATTTACGAGATTATCCCTCTCCAAAATCCCCATACACCTAATTTGTGTATGGATATTTGTTTTGTGATGTCTAGTGAAACACCTCAAACTCATTCCACGGGTCCATATACCTTGGGTAAGAGTGATGATATGCCACCATCATCTCACACGACTTCCATAGATGATCCTTCCATTATTTCCACAAATCTCACTCAATCCATTTCCTCGTCTACCTACACAGCCCAACCTACTACAAACTCATTATACTCCTTCATTTTTCAATCAGATGGAGACATTTTGGAATCTCTATGCACCCTAGACTACCCAAGGGATGTTTTTCACCATTGATCCTTCTTATTAGCTCAGAATTCCTTTCAACCACACTCAGATGCTCTAGTATGTGCCATGGAAGATAAGAATTTCATTCCCCCTGGCCATGTGGATTGGTTCAAAAATACCATACCCACACCTTGTGCCTTTAAGGAAGGGAATATGGAAAATGTCTCCCCCACAATCAAAATAAACATCTCTATTAAACATATTGTCATGGAATAAATTAATCAATCTAGGTGTTGCATGCTCTCTCGAAGAAATTATAGCCTATAAGGCCCATTTCTAGGAATTCCAGGATTTTTTCACATGGTATTACACAGAGATGCCCGGATTAGACCAATCCATTGTGGAACATCATATCAACACATGGCCCGACGTTTACCCTGTTTGAAAAAATCAACAACCACTCCACCCTTCTAAATTTATGGCTATCAAAGACAAAATTGATAAGTTTCATGCCACTGGATTCATCTACCCAATAGCATACACATCATGGGTTTCCAATCTTATCCCTCTCAACAAAAAATAGAGCATTATTAAGGTATGCACCGAATTTCACAACCTCAATCAAGAATGTCCCAAAGTAAACTTCCCAACCCCATTCATTGACCAAGTTATTGATTCTTGTGCCAACCACGAAGTCCTCTCACTCATGGACGAGTTTTCTAGCTATAACTAGATTCAAATTCACCATGTTGAAAAATACAAAACAACATTCAAAACCCCTTGGGGAACATTTTCATATCGTGTAATGCTCTTAAGACTCAAAAACCCTTCCAACGTTCCATGAAATATGAACTTCACAATCTCGCTCACATGATCCTCGCATACTTGGATGACCTCACCTCTCTTTTCAAACAATGCTCCCAACGCATAGATGATCTATGGATCATCTTTGAATGTTGTTGAATATAAATATTCATCTCAACCCTTTGAAATATATCTTTTGTGTCACGACAGACCACCTATTGGGCTTCATCGTCTCCCAACAAGGCATCATTGTAGACCCCCTTAAGGTCTATGCCATCAATGAGATTCCTTCTCCCAATAACTTACACCAATTGCAAAGCATCCAAGGAAAATCCAATTTTATACAGTTTTTCATTCTCAACTATGTTATCCGGGCCCATGGATTCTTACGCTTACTATGGTGTGATATCCTATTCCAATGGGACCAACATTCCCAAGCTTCATTTGATTCTATAAAAGAATAAATCATCAAATCACCCTTAATTACCCCCCTAGACTATGATAAGGATTATATCCTTTACTTGTCCGCCTCAGAGGTTTCAATTGTAGGAGTTTTTGTCTAGGTAGGAAATGACCAACACAAGAAATACATATACCATATCAACAAAAAACTCTTAGGGCCCCCTATCAAATACAATCATGAGGAGAAGTTTTCCCTCGCCATTATCCTTGTTTTTCAAAAGCTACATCACTACATCCTGATTCTCACTACAATAGTTGTGGATGATTCCAATCCTATGCACCATCTTCTTAGTCTCCGCCAGATCAATGGAAAATTCGCTCATTGGATTTTCATTCTCCAAGAATACAATATAGAGTTCACTACTCTCAAAAGAAAAAAATCCCTCATCTTGGTAGAGCTCATGGTTGACTTACCATCCATCTCATTTAATCCCCCTATCAATGAAAACGTCTCAGATAAACATTTATTTTTAATTTCATCTGATGAACCATGTTACAATGTTGTGTATAAATTAGTGAATGCAGACATAGACCAATATCCCTAGTTCAGGCACCTGAAACTAGAACAAAACAAAACAGAATACACTAGTTTCCTTAGGTTCAAAAGAAACATAAAATATAGAAGTTCATACATTTTTAATCGTTGTTTGTCCTCGCAATTTGTAACTCTAAGTTATCGATTAAATGCTTTGTAAAAGTAAATATATGTAAGATAACAAACAAAACAGTGAAAGAAACCAATATCTATATATATCAATAAACCTATGTAAATGGCCAAAGAAAAATACACACAGAGATCATTGACAAACTTCGTTAGTGTTAGCACTGAGAAAATTGTTTTGGCTGAGGAAACAAATTACAAAGGTAACCTACAAACCAACTTTAACACTGGAAGCTATCCCTTCCAATCTAGAGGGGGCTCTCACTTGTCACTTAATCTATGATAGATAGTTTTTCTTGATAGAACAATGGATAGGGTTTCAAGGTTTGTGTGGATTTGATAAAGTGTTGTTGGCAAGGAGGAGAAGGATGATTTTTGGGCTATGGAGTCAAATACTGAAAACAAATGAAACTAGTGTCTTGGTAATAGAACCTCAGAGAGGAACATGGGCTAAATTTGGTGGATGAAACCTTCAGTTTTTGGATTTATTTATAGAGGATGAAAGATGAATAAAGCAACAAATAACAGCATCAGAGCACCATATAGATGAATTATGACCTAGTTAGGAAGAAAAGGACAAAGTTTAGAATCCTTGAGTTTAGAGAACCCTTTAGATGAATTCTAACTCTTAAAAATCAATTCAAATAGAGGAAAAATGAGATTTAAATAGAGACACAAGAGATATTTACACAAAGAAAAGAAACACATTGTCATCTCATCACCATTAGAATCTCTTTCATGAAGGTTTAGGACTTATGCACTTCATTCCGTTCAAATTCAAAGATTTTACAGTGAAAGTAAAAAATGCTATAGTTCTTTCAACTTGCCCCCTTTTACATCAAAATGATCCAAATATATAAGATCCTACTTTCCATACTAGGCTACTAGGGGTCAAATTCCTCCTGACTACAATAGTGGATATGTTTACAATAGAAGAGGACAAATCAGAAATGAGTTTACTAAAAATAGTAAGTCTATTTGACCCTATTTAATGCAAAACAAACATATCTTATACAATCAAATATCCAAACTAAATTCGATTCTGAATTGTGGATGAGTCATCAAGATCATTTGGAGATGCCTTTGAGAGAAATGGTGTGATTTATTGTAACTATGTCACCTTTTCATAGCGTACTAGCGTTGGCTCTACGCAAATGCTACCTACAACGTTTTCATAGTAGGCTTGTGTAGCACGCTGAGATTTCTTGAAATTTGTGCAGGTCTAGGTGGCAACCACTAATAAAAAATCTTGATTTAACCTCCAATGTGGTATACCCAACCTTTGATGCTTTCCTTTTCATTTATATATGAATACATCATTTGCGTAGCGCTAGTGCGCTATGAAAGTGTTGTGTATGCTTTCCTTATCAGTCAAAATTTGCAGTTGCTCAAAAAGGGTGATTCATACTGTCATAATTGTTTGGATCATAAGAACGGGGGCTTCAAAAATGTGTTTATATAGAAATATGTTCAAACTTAGCTAACTTCTACCTCCCTTAGTCACCTTTTATTTTGCAACTCTAATGGTGACTTCCTCCAAAAAGAAAAACTTTGTTTTTCATTTTTTCATACTTGTGTTACTTATGCAAGTAGCTCCAGTCTTCTCCTAGCCTCATCATTCAACTGCATCTTCTACTTTAGATACCTGTTTTATTTCCTCAGTGTTAGGTTTTGTACCTTTAAATTTCCCACCATCCTGAACATGGCTACATTTCTCTTCAATTTTGATTGGGCATTGGAAAGGGTTGCACATGCATTTTCTCTGGATGGTATGGATTCATTAAAGTGTTTCCTGGATCTGTCATATGATATCCTCTTTTCTTCCATAATATTAATTATTTGATCTTGAGCTTCCCTCAACTTCTTATTAAGCCATATTATGTTCTTTTCTCCTTCTGTGGGTGAATTAGGAGGTCTCTCACTTGTTTCTCACTTTCCCTATATGTCTAGACTATTCTTCCTAGCTGATGATCTTGTCAGAGGTGTTGTGTGATTGGATACAACTATAGTCTCATGGTTTTTCAAAATTCCCTTGGATGTTTCACTTTTAGAATCTGTCTTGACCTATGGTGTTTGTTCCTCAGAACCTCTCTCAGGTAGCTTCCTCTTCATATCTCTATTTTCTTGATAAACCTGAGCAATCACATGTTGAGCCTCTCTGAGTTGTTGTTGCAATTCCCTAATTTCTGAGTCTTTATGTCCTGCTTTGGCTTGGCCTTCATCCATCCCCTGATCTGAAATGCCAACATACTCTGTCTGGACTTTTGGTGTAGGAATCTTTCTTGTTCTTGACCTTGTGGTTGGCCTTCTAGGTGTCTAGGTCTCTTTTGGTTTATCAGTGAAAAAACGTTTTATACCCTTCTTTGGAAATGGTTGGCTTGGAGGAGAGCCTTCAAATTCCTTCCCTTTTCTTTTCTCTACAACACTTTCTCCCTTTTTACCTAAGTTTCTAAGAGACACCCTTTTTGCAGATAATGGGGTATCTCTTTTGGGCTCCAGGGGAATATTAGTTGAGGAAAAGAAAGAATCCCATTCCCTATTTATTTTTATGAGCTATTCAACAATTAGTAGCTTGACTAAGGAGAAATGGAACATGATTCTCTTAAGTTGGTCAGCTCTAGCTTAGACCTTGTCTGCCATCTTTCCTAAGCTTCTATATAGGTAAAAAGGCAAGTTGAGAGGGGGTTTTCCTATGAAGTGCATGAGGAGTCTCACATGGTATTGGTACACCCTATCAAACCTACTCTCACAAGTGAAATATCTTTGTATGACCCTCAACAACTTCTCATATGGATCTAACACATATTCCCTAGGAATGGTGGATCCTATCTTCTGATTTCTGTATTTAGATTTAAGGAAATCAATATAAAATGCAAAATCCAAAGGCATACCTTTAAACCATATTTCCCCTAGGATTGGGATCTTTGTAGCAGCAACTATTGACTCCTCTGACACTGGGAAGATGACCCCAACAATTGTTGTCTGGACACCATTTTAGTTGAGTAAAAACGCCTTTGTCATTTGTTGGTTATATCCTTGAATTTTCTGACATAATCTAATGTGTCTAGCTTGCTCAAAAGAAACTCTAAATGCAGGTTCCAAGTTCACCAAGCTGAGGCTCTTTGGCTCATACCTCAACACATTCCCTTCTCTGTGCTTCTTTTTCTCCTATGATGTCATGGATGAATGAATAACTCGCAAGGTGCATGTGATCATGTGGTAGGGGAAGATATGCTCAACACCTAATGGGTAAGCTTGTGCAACAGGCTTAACAAGGATAGGGTTTGTTTCAAAATAGCATGAGAGCTTCACTGAGTGATAGGGAAGTGAATTAGTAGCATATAAATGCATGGATGGTTAAGTTTCACATGTGTTTACCATAACTGGTGACTGGATATGAGGTGAGGAGAAAATATATAAGCACTAGTATTTGCGTAGCGAGGGGTTTGCGTAGCACGAGAGTTTGCATAGCAGATGCATAACACATAACAAGTTTTGCATAGTTGAAGTTTGTTGGAGATTTCCTGAGGGGTAAGAAACCAATTCGCAGGCCAAGAACTCATGCAAAGGGGTGAAGGATGATGGATAAATATATAAGAATTGATGTGAAGAGGTTTGAGAGGGAAAAGGTACTCGTTTGAGGCGAAAAGACCTCTTGCATCATTTAATTGACTTGTGCAGCGCGCCTAGTTTTGATCTTTCGAAGGTACATATGCCACAAATAGCCATCAAACACTCCTACTAACAATTTTTATGTGATTATGCCCATAAATGATTCTTTTAAAATTCTTGACCTTTAAAATTATGACTTGGATATGACTTAGACTCAAGACAAGTCCCTTACAAAAATATTTCATGATGACAAACCACCTATGGACCCTCTAACTGACTTCTTCACCTTGATAGTATGTAATGACCTATACAAACCATTGACTCAACTTTGGAATTCCTTGGTCTTCCTAAGACCATGGCATGACTTTTCAAACCTTAGACAAACTCTAAACTTTACCCTAAAAATATTGATGTTAACAGTTAGGAAAGGAAAATGTATCATTGTATTAAATAATTAGGAAACAACTTACAACTAGTGCCTTGGCATTGACAAGATATTTCCGGTAGTTCAATGCTTCAATACCCTCATAGCCTCAAATGACATCGACATCATAATTCATGTATTTGATCTGAAATGTGGGTAGATGTTGATTGTTGTAAAGAAGTTAAAAGTTTGGTTCTAGTTCAATAATGAATTGGAAACTAGAAATGGGTCAAAATATCCATAGCCAAAGAGTGAAAAGTATAGAAAGTTCCTCGTTTTAATTCTATGTACCATTTAGTGGAATTACCACTGAGTGTGCATTGAAAAAGACGTAAACAAATAGAATCATCATTTAAATAGTTGAAAGAACACCACAAATGATAAGTCATGACATAATTTGATGGGTCTTCTCCAGGTTTTCCATCAAACTTAGGGATCTCACTGGGTAACTTAGCAGGATGTGAGGCCAAGTAGGAAAATGGTAGATCGGATCTTTGGTAATCCAAGATAGGTCAGGTAAGTCCAAAGTTTCAAAAAACAGTAGTTGGACATTAAGGGTAGGTTGTTGGTAAGCACAATTCTGATAAGAAGCATAATGATCGATCCCTTGATATGGTTGGAACCCTTGTTGAGTATTCATGGATGATGTTGGTATTTTACCAGAATAAGGTTGAAAATGTGGATGTCCCATAGGAACTTGAGTACTAACATCATAATTATTATATCCTTGGAAATTTTGTCTAGTAGGTACCTGAGTACCACTAGCTCCACTAGTTTGAGGAATGTTCTGATGACTTTCCATTTGAGGGAAAGGCACGCCCCAAAAAATTTGACCACCTGAGGGTGGCATTAATCTAATTTGGGATGATCTTACAGGAGGAGTTTACTAACCAATATTAGGTATTGGTTGTCCAGTAAAAGAATCTTTGAAAGGAGGTTGTTGACCAAATCCAGGAACAAGTTGTTGGCCAAATCCAGGGAGAGGTTGTTGATAGAAACCAGGAACAAAAGGTTATTGGCAAAATCCAGGGAGAGAAGGTTGTTGGCCAAATCCAAAATTAGATTTTTGACCAAAACCAGGAGGTTGTTGGCCAAATCCAAGAGGGGATTGTTGTCCAAAACTAGGGGGTTGATGGCCAAATCTGGGAGGAGATTGTTGCCCAAAACCATGGGGTTGATGGACAAATCTAGGAGGAGATTGTTAACCAAAATTAGGAGAATATTGGCCAAATATAGGAATTTGCTAGCCAATTCTAGGAGCTAATGATGAGCCTGGAAAATATTACCCCCAAGTAGGCAATGATGATCCTGGAAAAGGTTCCCCCCCAGTAAGTGATGACAATCCTAGAAGAGGTTTCCCCCCAATAGATGATGACGATCCTGGAAGAGGTTTCCCCCCGGTAGATGATGACGATCCTAGACACAGTTCCCCCCCAATAGACGATGATGATAATGGAAAAGGTTTCCCCCCTATAGATGATGATGATCCTGGAAGAGGTTTCCCCCCACACACCATGGACCCTAAGGAAATTTGACCCATAGTTGTAGGTATGGATTGATCTAGAGAATACTAAAAAGTAGTCCCACTAGTTAAGGTAAGTTGTTGAATAGAAATCGGTTGAGTAGAATATACTAGAGCAATAGTAGTTTATGGGATTTTTCCTATATTCAAAATATTTGTACCAGACATATCATGCATACTAGGCATACCAGTAGTCCAAGGAGGATAACAAAATAATGAAGGACTCGTCGAAGTGCCAGAAAAAATACCACTGAGAGATTGATACCCAACGGGAATTGATGTTCCACCAAAGTCATAAGATATAATAGGTCCACTAGAAATAAAATATGTAGTTGGGATGCTAGTACCTTCAAACACCTTCAGACACAGGATCTGTAGAAGTGAATTGATACATTGTTGAACCGGTGAAGAAGGATGATGGTGTGCGTAACAATGGGTTTTTAATATCTCTGATTAAAGAATGGTACCAAGCGTTATCTCTTCATGGAGATACAAGCGGTGCAGATAGTTGAAAAACAATTGAAGTGTCACCATCGAATAAAGGTGGTTTGAAATTAAAACAAAAATCATCGGTAGTATATTCTTCAACTACGACACCGTCTCGAAATTCAGAATGTTGAGGACTACTCTATAATGGTTCAAATACTGGAATGGGTGAAGGAATGGAAGGTTGAGGACTAGAATGTAAGTGTGTTGAGTCTGAACTTGGTGAATGAAGTATTTCAAATTCCTAATCTTGGGTTACTTTAGGTTCAACAAGTTCAGTTTCAGTATTTTCAAAATTGGGTTCTTCAATCCTAGTAGTTTCAGGTTGCTTTACCTTTGATCCTTCTATAGTTTCAGTAAGAATGTTTGGTTGTGTAATATCAACGTTGGTATCTTCAGATGTTGTGTTTTCTGGTTCTTCAGGGAGTAAACCCTACATTCTGAGAGAATGACGAGGAGGTTCTACCACATTTTAAATTTTCAACAAATATTGATTATCTCCTAGGTCATATAATGCAAAAAAAAACATTCTCTAAGAAATCTAGAAAGAAAAACACTAACAAACAACATCTTCTCAAACTATAAAAACTAGTTGGTGATGAAATCCAACATCGTAAGAATAATATGAGAAGTATTGGAGATGGAGTGGATGGATCAGTTATGTTGGCAACCTTCTTAATGGATTTCTCCCTATTGCAAGTCCCCTTACAACGTGAGTCGTGGGTGACCCTCCAAGGAGCTCGAGTGAGTTTGACCAACGTCTGAACCAGGTACAATGAAGACTCCCCTTCACTGTCACCTTATGTAAAGACCCTAAATATTATGGAAACTAAGGTCACCAACTCATAATCAGACTCCAAGAAGGTATATTCGATAATCAGGTCTGAAATTATGGGTAGGATGTCATTTTCTAAATTCATCAAGAGGACTGAGACCAAGAGGATCAGATAAGCTCCAGAGGATCTTAAACAGATTCAGGATTCATGAAGTTCTGAGACCAAATGAAAATAGCCGAATCTCAAGAAGAACCCTCAATATACTATCGTTCCACTACGTTTGGTAAAGCCTTGGAGGGGTAATCTTCACTTCTCTCCCACACGCGACCTCGTGTTTAGCCCCTGTGTGAGAGGGGGATACCATATATTCCTATATGAAATTGGATTTCTACTCCTTACAAAATATTCTATGTTTGTTTTGAAAGCTTTGGAAAGTTTACCTCACAACCTATTCTAAAGCTCTAGCCTGAACTATTGTTGGTTTGCTATCAAAAAAAAAAAATTGTCGGATGGATTTTATTAAACGCTTTGTTTTAGAGGTTGTTGTTTACACAAGGTTATGGAAATGAAACTCATGATGTGAAACCTTGACTCAAAAGTGTGCAAAAGGATATGAGATGCAAATTTAATTTCAATGAATCCTATGTACGTGAGAGAGAGAGGTTTCTTCTCTTAAGAATACAAGTTATCTTTCCAAAATGCATATAAATAAAGATCTTTTCAAAAAATACAAATTCCAATTTTAAATGATTCAATTCTAATTTTCCTCAAACGATTTAGAATGCAATAAAATTCTTCTTTATGATAAATAAATATGATTTTCTTTTAAACTTTTTCTTTCAAACAAAGATATGAAATTGAAAAAGAAAGAAAAGAGATATACTGAAGCAAATGAATCACATCCAGAACTTAAACAAAGAGAAAAAAATCATAACAAATCTCCAAAGACTTAAAACCAAACTCAATTCAAAAGTCTTGAAACAATTCTTCAACAAGAGATTTCAAAGCTAAAGAATTCACTGAAGAAAACAATCAATCACTATCTAAAAAATATCCAAGAAAACAATAACAATAGTAATTGAAAAGCACTCAAAGATTTGGCTAAGAGATTATGTCCTTTTCAATACAAGAAAACCGAAGAAAGCAAGTAAAAAAATATCAATGGTGAAAAGAAGTTCCAGATTACCAAGAAGTATGTAAATCAATAAATGAATCAAACCAAATACTTCTATAACATCATATCTCAGACCTGGGAAAGAAAGAACTTTAAAAAAAAAAATCAAAAAGTTGTTGCAAGCGGCTTTGATCGACAGTGCAACAAGTTAGGTTGTCGCGGACAAAGAAGTATACATAGTGAGATAATGTTTCTCTGTGACTCAAAGAAAAGTGCGAAAAGATACTAAAGTTCAGAAAAAATACAAATATGCTCAATCTTTCCAGAAGAATTTAGGATTATCTGATCAAAAAAAGTGAAATGATGACTCAGGAAGAAAAAAGGACACGGGAATCTCACTAGGAGAACAAATCTAGAAGATCATTCCCATTATGGTCACCATTTTTGTTGTAGATAAATTAGTGAATGCATAAATAGACCAATTTCCCTAGTTCAGGCACCCGAAACTAGAAAAAAATGAAACAAAATACATTATTTTCCTTAGGTTCAAAAGAAACATAAAAATAGAAGTTCATACCTTTTTAATCGTCATTTGTCCTCACAAGTTGTAACTCTAAGTTCTCGATTAAATGCTTCATAAAAGTAGATATCTGCAAGAGGAACAAAAAAAAGAGTGAAATCAACCAATATCTATATCTCAATAAACCTATGTGAATAGCCAAATAAAAAAACACATAGATATCATTGACAATCTTAGTTAGGAAAGGAAAATGTATCATTGTATTAAATAATTAGGAAACAACTTACAATCGGTGCCTTGGAGTTGACAAGCTCCTTCCAACAGTTTAACGCTTCAATACCCTCATAGCCTCCATTGATGTCATCATCATCACTATAACACTTTAGAACAACTAAATCTCTTAGGGCCAAAGTGAGATTCACAAACTCTCAATTATAAATCTGGATCTATTCTCAATTCACCATAATTTCATTTTTCCTCTATTCTTTCTTTTTTTCTTCCTTTGGAGGTTGCCTCTTTTATAGGGTAGAGAGGAAGCCATGAAGAGGTTAGGATCTTGTCAAATCAGGAGAGGCAGGTGAGATCCACACCAACCAATAAACAACTCATCATTGAAACTTATCTTCTAGAAGCTTCAAGAATCTCTTCTTTTTCCCATGTACAAAAGGTTGTCGCGCCCTTATATCTGAGCAAAAAGCGACATTGTCGCACTTGGTAGTGATGCAGACTATGACAAGTAGATTTGTCGCACCTTGCTGGAGTGCAACAAGAGACAATTCTTTAATTTAGGGACTTGTTAGAGTTTCTTGTTTCCAAAAGACTTCTTCCCAACTCTCCTTCCAAATTTTTATGCTTTTAAGGTATCAGAGAATATACTGTATAAGCAGTTGCGACAAAATGTTGTATAACGGATATTCTTATCTATCTCCAAACAAAAAAGTTAGGCCCTTGTCTCTCCTGAGATGACCTCAATTGAATCCACCACTAAGCCTTTTTCTACCTTCTTATAAGAGACATTCTCTATCGTAGGGGTGTCGAAACACTTCTCCAACAATGCCTCACCCTTGAGGAAGCAGACAAAGTCCTCAATGATTGTCACAATGGTGCATGTGGAGGTCACCTCTTTGGCATGTCCACTGCACAAAAAATAGTTAAATCTGGTTACTTTTGTCCCACCCTATTTCATGATTTCATTCACGCGGTCAAGCACTACAACAAATGTCAATTGTATAGACACAAATACCGAGTACCACCTACTCTTCTCCATCTAGTCATAATCATTGGCCTCTTCTATAAATGGGGCATTGATTTCATGACTTGCAACCCCCCATCTGGCAAAGGGAACAAGTATATAGTGTTCTTTGTCGACTAATTTACGAAATGGGAAGAAGCCATTCCCACCTTCAATAATAAAGTAGATATGATAGCTCGCTTTTTCTTTAATCACGTCATTTCCCTCTTCAAAGTTCCCCTCCAGCTAGAATCTGACCACGAAAAAAAAATTGAGAATGAATTCTTCACTAAGATATCTACCAATTTGGGATTTTATCATGATTTCTCATCCTCCTACTACCCACAATCCAACGAGAAATTTGAAGTAGTCAATAAGGTCCTTAAAACAATGCTACAGTGAACCGTAGATAAGCATAAGACCAACTAGAATCACATGATTTTATCATCCTTATGGGTATATTGGAAAACAGTCAAAACTTCCATTGGTTTCACACCTTTCCATCATGTTCATGGGGTGGAAGTCGTCCTTCCCATCGAGTGTGAAATACCCACTCTACGCACCACAATCGAGCTCCTACCAAATACAACTCCAATTGAGAAATGATTTCTTTCTCTCGAATCTCTCAATGAGGATCATCCTCTTTACAAAAAATGAAGTAGCCAAGAAATAGTCCAAGGTCGTCTTCAATAATAAAGTAACCCTTAGATCCTTTACTAAAGAAGACCTCATACAAGCCTACAATATTGAACAAGTCATTGTTGGCCCTTGACCAAGTTTTGGGAGTTTCTTGGTCATGTTGATCTATTTTGGGACTTCGACAGCCTGTCGAAGGAGGAGTGCAAGACGAAGCAGAGATCATGGGATCTTGGCCCCCTTTTGGGCACTTTTTGGGTTTTGTGGAATATGTAACGGGAAAGGGATGTCGTTCCATGGGTTTACCCATGTTTAGGCCTATTTTGTATGTGTAAATATATGCCTAGGCTAGGAAGAGAAGAGGAGACAAATGAAAGGCTAAGTGCTAGATCTAAGTGATGTGAATGTATGCTAAGTGAAAGTAGGTTTTTTGGATGCTTTGTGCATGATTGTAAGAGACTTGCAGAGCTGAGTGCAAGTAGTTGCGATAGATTGCGAAAGGCTTAGTGTTGTAACGCAAGGAAGGAGGATCTAGGGAGCTGCACAGATCTTTTGTCCTATGCGGAGAAAGGGTTTGAGGCTCTGTGCTATAACAGATTGACTGAAGGCAATAAAGAAGAAGAGTTGGTGGACGTAGCCCTAGGAGAGGTGCGAGCCACGTAAACACTATGTTATCTTGCTTTGTTCTTGTCTGAATGTGTTTATGTCTTCTTTTGCTTTGAGATGATTAGATAGATCTGCTTATGCTAAGTGCTAATGATGTGTAGAATGTTATATCTAATGTATATGAATATGCTTAGTTCTTGATTAGTTAGATATGACCTATTTACTTATGCTAAGTGCTTTTATATGGTAGATTATTGTGGATACTGCGTGGCTCTCTTTTATCAGTGAAGTAGATAATGATTGCATGTTAAAGAAATGAAGGTGCTAAATTATTAATTAAGTAATACAATCACATATTTGTGTCCCATCTAAGGTTGCAGACACTTGAGTTCTACAACCACCCCTGCCTCTACCTTGGGTGAGACTTCATCTTCTTCACAGGTGTTGCCGAAAGGGCTGGTAGTTAGGGTTTTGTTGGTGCATTGTTGTAGCGTTGAACCCTTGGTCTGCCATTGTGCCAATAGACACCCTCGACCACATAAAATTTGAATCTCTTTGGTGGGGACCCTATATCATTCGTCATTGCCTCACCAAGGGTGCCTACATTCAAGCTCACCCTCAAGGAGTCACACTTAAGGACCCGGTCAATGGGTTATACCTGAAAAAATTATACCCTTAATCAAAGCCACTTTACCTTAAGTTCATCTTGCATTTCCCTAGTGTTTTTATTTTTTTTTCATACCACGCCCCATTGCAACATGGGCCTAATCCTTTGTCCTTGTTTTGGTATATGAATCCTACATTCGCTTACCACATAGGGCATGCTAATGGTGTCATCTATTGGAATCAGAATCTCACTTCGTTAGCTTGGGCCATTTACACCCCTGATCATATGTTAATTCACTCCAGTGGTATATGCCTGGGGCCTGCCACCAATAACCAAGTTGAATATGTTTCTATCATTGGCATCCTCTCAGAGGCTAGTCACCTCCATATTCATCACTCTAACAAAAAGGCACACAATACAGACCCAAAAGCAAAATCCTTGCTCATTGAAGCGACACATCTATCAAGCTATGCCAACATGGAGGCATGCATCAAATGATATCGTGTATACATATTTCCCTCCATCACCCTCTCCATTATCGCCAAGTGCAACCATGAGATACGTTGGGTCCCCAGTGACCCTAAAATCCTCACTATCATAGCACAAAATACCTGGGTCTCTAAAGAATCAATCACAACTATATTTATTGACCCTCCACTCATCACGAAATTCCCTCAATAGTGTCATGTAGACATCACTACCACCGTCACTCCTGGAAGAATCTGTGATTGGAGCACCAACTCCATCCCCTGGAATGAGAGCCTGGTCAGAAAATAGATATCCACATCTGTCGTAATATGGAGATCATGGACCTACACGTAAAACAAATTTCTCTATGATATCCACATCCTAATAATAAATTCTAGGAGTGACTCCTAGGACTGATCAACGAGCAGTCAAATAACCTCAGTAAGCCTAGATATACACCCCTTTCCCAATCTTTAACTCCCCTAGTCAAAAGCTTAGGATATTCATTTCTCATATTGTTTGTGGCACCAGGATCCTGATTCTGTCGTCTACACATCAACATACTTTGTTATCCATTTTACCATACAACCCTGGGGACCCCTTTTGGAACCATGGAATCAAGTACATATGTTTCTTGTCCATTAATCATCAAATAATTGCCATATTTTCTTGTTTATCAGATATTTTTCACGTCAGGTATTTTTTTTTTGAATGTACATGTGTTTATCATGTGCACCAATCATCACTTCAGTCTCATCCACCCTATGGCCCCTTCAGGTATATGTTCAAAATTGGCATGCACTCACGCCCCCTACACACAACGACATTTCCCAGTTATACCCCTTGGAATTTACCCTTAGGATCCCCACACCCGGCTCTGCAATACCATCACCTCCATTGCATTTAGATACTATCAACCGGTAGAATTCTCACCTCCATGAATTTTTCCCACATATATTTACCCTTTGGCATATTGACACTCATGTTGTTCTATCCATTAGGCTTGGGAGTATTGGTAGATTTACACCCCTAAGTAATAAACTCATACGTCTTCCTCATCATCATGCTAACCACCCTATTATGGAATACCACGCCATGTTTTTTTTTAACTCTAAATGCACCTCTGTGTTATCATTAACCTTCATATCATCCAACATCAATTTCCCATATGCAATGTCATCCTCCATTCACCTACATGGTACAAAAACCTACCAATGGTCCCCCCACCCTTCATCAATTACATTCCCATAATTTATCCCCATGACGTCAATACATACTTCACTGGGGCACCCGTATATGTATGTGTACTTACAACCCAATCATTCTTTATTTATTTGGTAATTGTATAAAGCACATTTCAAATTCCAACAAGTAGAGTAGATTTTTTCCATCGCAACTAATGGCGTCTTTTTCCTTGGCACGCAGAAACCCATGTCGCCCTTGGTTGGGGATTCCCCTTTCATATTTTCAAAGATATCAACGTCATATCCCAAATACTGACTATCACTGACACACTTGTCCCAAAAATCCTTATTTTGACCTACCATCCACTCCTTTTCAGTCTTACCCATTATAAAACCTTGGTTTTAATCCCTATGAACTATAATGTATTATGTAATTGTGACTTAGGTTGGTGAGCCGATAAAATTGAAAAGGGGCCAGAGTGCCTAGTAAATGTAATACATCTATATACATTAATAAAAAAATACATTTTTGGTTTCAATGTGGACACGGACAAAAGAGATAGGGGGCTATAATTCCATGAGAGAGGGGGCTTAAGGGGATAAGTCTTTTTATTATATTTTATTTTCCCATAATTGATTTTATGGAGAAAAGTGGTTACATGAGATTCTTGGAAGGAAGGCCATGTGGTTCTTGTTTTCATCTAATTATTTAAACAACCCTTGTGGGTTGTTTTGGGGTTTCATTGGTTCTTATTCATTAACTGTTACACCCTTTTCACTCTTTCACTTTTTGGTGCCTCATTCTTGTTAATTCATGTGCTCTTGGTATGAGCATGGAAAAAAATGGTTGGAAGAGGAGAGCCATTTCTAGGTGGTTGTAATAAATAACTGATCATTCCGGGAGAGAATGGATGCCTGAGTGCGTGAGATTGATGGAAGTTCGGAAATAACTATCCATAGCTAAGAATCCTTGGATTTTCCAGCATGGATATTTCTTGACCAGTAGCATTGGAGCCCTAGAGAAAAATGGAACAACCTGAGGGATTGCATGGTAGAGAAAGGTGTTCATTTCTTTGGGTTGTGCAGGTTGAAGGGGAAAGAGAGATGGAAATTAGGATTTGTTTTGTGGTTGGGAAACCTGAGAGCTAGTTAGACAATTGTTGTGTGTTTTATATTTGGCCTAGGACCCATCCTTGTGGATTCATATCCCTAGCTTGGGGGTGACTTTCTATTCATAGTAAATGAACAGAAGTGTCTATGTTTGGGAGGAATGTTCTTAGTCTGCAACTAGTTGGTGAATGCTTGCTTTAAAATATAAGTTCTCTCTGTGTTTTCAATACAATGTATTTTTCGATGTGTATTTATTTATATATGAAATTCGTATTTATAATATGCATGCTTGTTGGTTATTGTTGTGCATGACATATGGTTCATTTCTTCTATGTTGTAGCATGGATCTTGATTAATGCATGTGAGTCTTTCATTCTTGAATTTCTAATTAATTATTATCATAATTCGAAATTGGTTTAGAAGTGATTTTTTGAGGTAGTGTGGCCAGCATGGGAGTGGTTGGGTACATTACAACCATTCAACACAGTTAACCCAATATATGGTCATCCCCCTGACACCAAATCATGTTTTACGGTTGTTTCCATCATTCTAATTTCCCCCAACCAAGGGAAGTTCTCAAGTCCCATGCATCCTGAATGTGGTTCATTTCACCATTTCATCCATCCCCTGATACTCATTTGATCAAATTGATGTCAAGAATCCCTTTGCTTCTTGTAGTTTTTCCCCTTCCCTATCGACGTCGGCACAAGTTTCCAAGAAAATGGAAGTATCCTGGATTTTTTTCCCTTATTATTGGGTAGTCTAGGATGACACATAAAGAGTCCTCATTTCTTTCTGATGTTGTTGACCCCCATGGCATTCAACCTCAACAAAGTTTCATGTTATAGTGGGTCTTACCATGCGACTATTGCAGTTTTCAGTAATTGTCGAAGACCTCTGGATTTGTTAGGCCATCAATGCCTCTATGTTATTCATACCTCGATTCAAATCCTATTCAGTAATTAGAATCATCATCTGCCATTTTTTGACGCCCTCGAGGGTGCTGTAGACATCTACTTCATCAACAATATTTGGTTTCTATCATTTCATTTATGGTATCATGACACGAGCATGGGGCATTCCTGCCTCGTTTGTACACAAATTTTTATTTCATTTTTTTGGAGAATACTGGTCTCATTCAGAATCCCCTTTTCCTCCAATGGATTTCTCTTATAGTTCCTCTTAGTAGTCGCTACAAATCTCCTCTGTTATGGAAATTTTAGCAAAAGAAACATTGATGTATTTCAGCTATACGTATTCTCCTAACCTCACACATTAGGGGCCATATGTTATCACCAAAAAATTTCTCATAGCAATAAAAATAATGGATGAAGAAAGAATCAACAAAGATACAACATACTTCCAATATTTACAGAACCAATTATAAGCAAGGTGACCAAAACTATGCAAAAAAATCATAAATCTATGTGCACTTCCAATAAATCCAGTGCATGCACATCCGCACAGGACAAAATAGATCCAAACTCACACAGTGCATGACCCGTGTGTCTGTCCATGAAGAAACATGCATGGATGCGGAAACAACGCATTTATGAATTTGGTCGGGCCTCAACCACTTCCAGGGTGATGTAATTCAAGACAAGACCCCAAGATCGACAAAAAATCTCACCTTGGGATGACTGAAAATATGGGATGTACCTCAAAATCCTTCCCATTCACACTTGGAGAAAGCATTCAAATACTTTTTTATGGTTCTATAAATAGAGGGCCATTGTATGCAAAAATGGAAGAAGTTCATTGTAATGTTATGTTGTTAAAATACTCTTTGAGAAACGATTTTTCTCTCAAGAACATCCTGGGAAAGTATAGCATAGGGAAAGATTTTTGCCTCTTTGAAGGCCTTACCATAGATTTCTTCATCATTTTCATTTTAGAATAGGATAGTAGAATCTCTACTTTGAGGGATTCAAGAACCCTCCCTTAGGAGGTCATCTGAACCCGAGACTGATAAGTTTCCAATAATTGGTTAATTATGTCACTCCTTCAAAAGGGTCAGTAATATATCATTTTACTTGAGCGATTTGCAATTAAAGGTAAAGTTGAAGTCTAATAAGCTTGAATCCAAAGTGAATAAAACCTCTTTAGTCTTCCTTATGTGCAATATGTCATGCTTTCTTTTAACATCCTATGTGTAGAAATTCATGTAAAAACAACATAAGAACATAATACACATAATGGATAAGACAATTCACTTGATAACGGAGTTCACCCTTGCAGTGGGATACCTCTCTGGGTCATGCTCCAAAGCCTGACTACTTTATTCTTCTCGATGTAATGATGTCTCTCCTTTACAGGTTGTAAGGCCAAAGTCCCTCTTCGGTGATAGCAACCAGAGATAGGAATGTGATCAAGCAGCTTCACAAGTTCTACTCATGAGGAATACATGATGCTAACATGGACATCATTCCCACATAATCAATACATAAAATATGAAGAATAAAATATGACCCCCATCAACATGGAGCGATCAAAAAGCCTTAGATTTGTTGCTCAGATCCAAAACATAAATATGCATCCCATACAAAATATCCCGAAAACGACGAGAATCAGAACTGCTTCGTTGGCCACTTGCCATGAAAGTGCCACAATTTCTCTATCACATATAACTGATTGATTTGATGTGAAAGAAGATAAGAAACAAATAGATAGAAGGAATCAGCTAATATTGTTGGCTTGTTGCAGCCTCTCTCTACTTCTTTAGACCTATAACGCGCATGCTATGCTGAAACATTTAATGACAAAAGAGCATAATGAAAAGCATGCTTTCATTGGTTTTTCCATCACTTAACTTGCTTATCTGAATCTCTACTGCAAAAATAGACCTAGTCATTGAATTTGCGTCGTCGAATTACCCAAAAATGACTGTCAAATCGTCTCCATCCGAGTCGGACACTTTCAGGCCCATGGGACACCTCTGCCTCGGTTACTGTGACACTACCTCTACAATAAATGACTCATTCTGTAATTATGCTGCTGAAGTTTTTCTCAGATCAGAAAAATAACACCACCATTGTGTTTGTGACTTCATTTTACCTAAAAATGACTGTCTCCACGCCTCAATCTGAGTCGGGCACTTTCGGACCCAAAAGGCACCCTCACCTCGATTTGCGTGCCAAAATCCGTACAGTCTGTATGAATCCATACCAGGCCATACAATCTGTACTAGTCCGTACAAGGTCTGCTCCACTCTCGTGCTCTGTGCACTAGTGTGTTTTTCTCTGTCTAATGCACTGCCTGAGCCCCTTCTTATACAATTTTTTCAACGGTTATGCAGCAATGAGGAAGTTGGGCGCATTGGTTATGGAGGCTAAGTTAAGGCATAGGCTATTGTAGAGGTTCTAGGGTTGAATCCCATGGAATCCCCCTTTTCTCATATTGTTGGCGCGCTCCGCTAATTCTGGTGGAGGTTTTGGTGGGCGGTTAAATGGCGGATAGTTCTAAATATAGCAGAATATGCTATATATATGGTGGTTGTTGAGTTAAGCCCCCAGGCTGGCAGAACATTATGGTCATGTGGGCTAAATTATGTGAACAGGGACTAGGCCAAAGGCCTAGCCCCTCCCTTTGGTGCCTTAGTTTAAATTTTAGATTTATATAATATTTAAACCATATTACAAACAAGAGTCAAGGTGTGGTGTAGTGGTTGGTGCATATGTGTGGGGCCTTTGGGCTAGTGAGAGGTCATGAGTTAAACTCTTGGGGAATCAAATAAAATTTTTCATATACCAGCCATTGGAAGGGTGCCACATGGCAGCCCATGACTGGGACACGTGGCACCATATAACTGCTCCACAAAAACTGTCACTTGTCATAGTATGATTTGCTCATGAAAATTGACACATGTCATCACTCAACTTGTCCACGTTTCTGCATCCTTTCCACGTCATCTTGCCAACTCATTTTTTCCACGTGCCGCCCTTGTAGTGGTGCCACGTGTTACTTTGACTTTTGCATTTTTGACCAAGTTTGACTGACTTTGACCACTTATAAATTTTGATCCGTAACTTCGTTTGATGAGTCATTTGCGTCATTAGAAAGCTTGCAACGCAGTATTCGCGATCATGCCATTTTAATTGAATTTTGGGAACTTTGATTTTTTCCCTTTTTTAGTCTATTGAGGCCATTCTAAGTGTCTTGGGTCACTTATGTGTGTTCTGGGACACTTCTGAAATTTTTGTGATATTCCCTAGATCCATCTGGATCAGGAGGAATAGGGGATTCATAAATCCCACATTTCTCCTCTTGGTGATCTCAATTTCAAAATACCATTATCTATTGGGTAACCACTCTTTGTGTTCAATGTCATGCATCCTTTTGTTGATAATTTTTTAGTTTAGTTTTCATTGTTGATCATTCTCTTCTTTTTTATATATATGCTTCTTTACCTGTAGGTTCACTAACCTACTAGCCATTGTTTTGTGTTGTTTATCTAGTCCAACTAAGCAATCAAGGGTCCTATTTTTTCTCACCCAAGTGACAAAATAATCCCAACACCCCTTCACTTATCTTAGTCCATAGGGTGTCCCATTCATTTATTAGGGTCTCTCTAGCATAGGTAACCATGAATCTCACTACTAGGAAACTCAAGGGAGCTCATTTCTAGGAAAACTACTAGGAAAACAATAGAGATCACTTCTTGTTACAGTGAAACTCACACAAGAGTTCACTCTTCAGGATTTACAACCTATATCTTCAATATTCTACTCCAAATATGCTCCATAATTTTCCCTCCATGGTGGCTCCAACTCCAAATCTCTCCTTCCCATGTACTCTACTTGTTGTTTATGCCAAAAACATGACTGTCCAAGACTGTTATAACTTCCCATACAAATTTCCTCTCTTTGTTTGCTTGTTTGAATTGCACCTTCCCAAAGCTAATTGTACTCAACCCCCATGCTCCCAATTATATGGGATGTGACCTATCACACCCACCCTCTTACATGCATCCAATGATTGTCTTTGGGGGACACTCAATCAGAAAATTAGAAGACTCATATACCAATAGTAATTTTATTAGTAAGTGGATTGAATTAATACACATGGGTAATTCCCCCATGGACTCCTCTTAGACATTCTCTTAGGCCCGCCCCTCTCGTATGGATTAATCATCCCCCATCTCTGTCCATGTCCCCCAACAACTAGCATCACATTTTATTTATTAAAATTCAGAAATACAATTCGCATCTACATTATTTGGTCATAGTCGCACATTATATCTACATTAAGCATTAATTAAAATGGGGATTATAGTGGGGATTTTATAAATTGGTATGGATACGATAAGGTTGGAGGAATGTGGAAATGATGGGGAGAAGGATTTTGGTCATAATGCTTGGTCATGGATTAGGTGTATGGTGTGTGGATCTGTCAAATCGGTGTTATTTTACCCCTGGTAGTGCATTAAAATATGAGGATAGGTTTGTGGCTAGATCTTCTAATATTTTTCTTTGCCATGGTTTGCATTATTCGATAGCAGTGAAATTTTGGTGTTCCCTTTCTTGTTTCAGTGGTTTTTTCCACCATCTTAGGAATCCTTCCCTTTGGTTGATGTTTTTTGTTTCTTCTCATTTCAACGTAATGGAAGAAAATGCAAGGAGGGGAAAACATGAGGAGGCATTAGAAGAAGATGATTTGGCCACCTTGAAAAGTATTTGAATATCGATAAATAATATGAATTCGACAATATATTTTGTGGTCAACACTTTAGTACATCATCGCAACATACTAGGTCAAATGCAAGACGAGATGGAGGCGCTAAAGACTCAATTGGAAGTGCTCCAGCTCTAGCCTCCCCCACCGGCTTCTCTTAGTCAATAGTCTGGGTTGGTGGCGGCTTCTTTGACCCAACATGATGTATCTCCTCTTTCATACTTGAATGCACCAATGTAACACACTTGACCCATAAATACCTTTTCTAGGGGTGGGGCGTCAAAATTTTTCTCACTCTAATCATGTAAAATCATCTCTTTGAGATATTCATCCTCTTATACTCGCCCGTAGCTTTCTAATGACCGTTACTGTCTCTAAATCCGACCTCTGGTTTGAAAGATGCAGCCTCCCAAAGTCATCCAGGAATTATCAGTTGAGGACCGCATGGTGGTCGGTGTTCGGCGCTAAATGCCCCCTTTTTTTTCCTTAATGCACACTTTCTCCCCGAAGCCCTGAAATATCTCCACGTGGCCTTGACCATTCGATGATCGGCATTTGGCGTTTGAACATTCGACATTCAGCATTCGACATTCTACGTTTGGTGTTTGAATGTTCGACATTCGACATTCGGTGTTCTATATTGAACATCGGCATTTGGCGTTCGACATTCTACGTTGAACATCAGTGTTCAACATTCGATGTTGAACATCCCTCTATGATACTACACCCAAAATCTTCCAAATTCTTGAAGTCTCAGTCGCATCACCAACCATGTTGGCCAGGTGGGAATGAACCAGAGGCTGACACGTGACAAGGGCTAGGGGTGACATGTGTCCTTATTAGGGGGTGACACGTGTCATGCTCTTATAGGAATAAGGGTTCTATGAATCATCCATATCCCGATGACACATGGAACCTTAGTTGTGGGTCCACGTCACCCTAGATGATGTCAGTGAGCCATGTAGATCCATAGATCCACAGCTCTCGTTACTTCGCAACTCCAGGCTTCAGAGCTTACCAAATCCTCACATCATGAATCCCTTGAAGAGCCAATTATTTGAACTCTTGAATCTAGCACCACTTGTCCTCTACCTATCAACGGTTGAGATTTACTTCATTGTTCGCAAATTTGGGACTTTTCACACTTTGAAGACTCTTGGTCAACTTCCTTTGGATTTCTGAGTCTCCGGAATACGATATCTCTTGCCACGTGGACCAAACGGGTAATTGTCAGAGATGACATGTGGCAAGGTAGAGAGGAAATGGGTCCCCTTCAGTGGGTGACACATGTCACATGTTAATGGACCTATAGGGATTGTGAAACGCCTAAATCCAGGTGACACGTGGCACGTTGATCGTGGGTCCACGTCACCCTAGATGAAATCATTGTTCCATGTCACTCTGTATTGACAGACTTCTAACATCCCTCAGGTCTCACATTCGAGATCCGACCACGTAGATCCATAGATTTACGGCTCCCACTACTTCGAGAATTCGACATTCGGGAGTTTTTCTATGCAAACTCCTTGTGACTCCTGGAGTTGGTCAACGTCGGTCTAACCATAGTATAAATATGATTGTCAGGGTCTATCCACATAGACCCAAATATCTACGACTCTTGTGGCTTCAGAACTTCGGTCTTTGGCCCTTTGGGAGTTCCTCTTCCTTTTAACACAATGACTCAAAACTGTCAAAGTGCCACTCTTTGAACCATGGGATCTGGCGACATGTATCCCTTCTAATGGACGGTCCCGATTCACTTCAGACTTTGGGACTTTGGAGAATCTATATCCCTTACAACTAATACACAAAGTTCGTCAAACTCACGAAGGATGAAGGATTTGGGGGGGTTAGTACCCATGCTCCTTCTCAAAATCCAACGGTCGTGATGGATCTTGGCTCCTCCCAAACAGATCTCGTTCGCTCGTCTTCCAAACAAAATGATCCTCCCTTTCGAGACTTAAATCTCGTTATCCTTCCTGATCTTCATCTTCTCTGAAGGAATTAGGCACAGATGCGCACTTTGCACTCTTTCTCCTGAGATTGAGACTTAGAAGAACCTCCCACGCACCCCTTGCGCTCATTCACAAATATTTGGAACTTAATAGGTTCCTTGTCTCTTCTCGTCTTGCAGAGACTCAATGCATACATGCACTACCTCTCATGAGCTTAACATAATCCTTTTTCCAAGAAATTCAAAACAACGGGAAGTGTCGATATGTATATGTAAAAGTGTTCCCAAGGTCGATGGACTCATAGTTCATTTGCTTTAACTTGAGACACAAACCATATAGTTCCTTACTTGCTTAAATACACAATCAAGAAAAATATAAGGGAACACAGTCTAACCATCAAGAAACATGCACATCCCTAAAACATTAACAGGCTATCCAACTTTATTTTACAATCTGTTAAGCCCTAATATTGGCTCATTACCCCTTAGTTGGGGCATATTATATTAGTAATGTTATTTTATTTATGTCGGCTTTAGGCCATTAGTTGTAATTATACCTCCTAGTCTCCTATATATACCAAGGAGACATTTTCATTTTGAATCATCTTGGACTTGAACATTTAAGTGGGGTAAAAGGAGGTTGCCCCCTCGAAGAGGCTTATTATCTGAAATTATCTCTTTTTCAAGGTGTTGAGTACTTTTCCTGAGGTTTTTCTATGCTATATTGATGTTTGGTTCTTAACATATGGTATCATAGCTCAAGGTCTTGGGGTTTCGCTGCTACATCTAAGACACCATGGAATTTTTGCTATAAATTTTTTTCTACAATGTTTCAGAAGGAACGGCTTGGAGGATATTTATTACACGGATCAAGATACGTTGGGTTCAAAATTCAGCTCCTGAGGCCTTATACTTTCGGGGATACAGCCTGTACAAGATAGGGTTTTGGAATCATCCTGAAATGATTCATTGCGGAATTTTAACTATAAAAGATTTTCTGTAATGTTTCAGACCATGAAATCTGGAGGCAATTTATAGAAATTAGTAAGGTATCTGTGGTAAAAATTTTAGCTTCTAGGGCATCTTAAATTTGTATATACACCTTGTGTAAGATACTGTATTTGACTAGTCCTATTGACTAGTCTCAAGAAGGTGTTCCAGGTAAAACAATCATAACTTCTTGCTAGAGTATCCAAATTGAGTGGGACTGGTTTCATTGGATCGTGGACAGTCTGTAGTATTTTGGGTGCGAGTTTCAGAATTTTATATCAATTATTTTGTGTGGGGAATGCTAGACAAGTGAGATCTCTTTGAAAGGCCAAAAATCGGCAAGTTGTGAGGAAGTTACCGTAAATTCCACTTGGCACATCCAATTTTGATCAGACCTATGCCATTGCAGAGAAGAAATATCAGAGAACTACCTAAAACAAAGTTTCATACCTAGAAGGGCCAAAACTTGAGAGATAGAACAAAATAAATATTGTCTAGTAGAACCGCCTCAAAATCAAGATTCAAAAGTGATACTTGGCCAACATGCCACCAAAAAAGGGACCTTCTACACCTAATAAGCCTCCAGAAAATCCTAATTGGACTCTTGATGAAGGTGAAGAAATGCGTAGGGACATAAATGAACTACAAAAGAATATGGATTCAATGGAAGCTAAGTTGGATACTAAGATGGATTCAATGGAAGTTAAGTTGATGGATTCAATAGAAGCTAAGTTGGATACTAAGATGGATGGCTTAAAAGGGGAGATCATGGAAGTATTGAAAAATTTCGTAATAGAGAAGACACCTGAAAGTGAAAATGCATCCCATGAAATTCATGATGAGGACACAAGGAAGGTGAATCAAGAATGGAGAAACTCCAACTTTGGTTTGAAGACCAACTACGTTCCTAAGATTGATATGAGGAAGTTTGATGGCAAAGACCCAATCACATGGATACTTCAGATGGAGAAATTCTTTGATCTTCATAATGTGCCACATACACAAAAGGTATGAATTGCTTCTTTATATTTAGAACCTAATCAATTTGTTTGGTATCGATGGCTTTGTTCTCGCAAATCACTCGTCACTTGGACAACTTTCACGGAATAAATGATAGCACACTATCAGGATATAAGGAGCAATACCTTCTTTAGTTGATTGATAAATCTCAAGCAAAAGGGTTCAGTTACCGAGCACATTGAGAACTTCCAAAGATTGAATATAAAGGTAACCGATATTCCAGATGAGCACTTGATTGATGTATTCATAGGAACTTTAAAGGATAACATTCAACATGAGGTTCTCCTTTGGGAACCCAAATCATTGGAGAATGCATTTAAGGTGGCAAGAAATGTTGAAAGTAAAAATATGGCTATGGCTACTAGAAGGACCTATCCTAACATCTATAGAGAGAACAATTCTCCTTCTCCTAAAACACCTCAACCTACAAGGATGACACCTCAACAATTGGAGGAAAGAAAAGAAAAAGGTTTATGCTTTAATTGTGACAGCAAGTAAAGTAAGGGGCATAAGTGTGGTGAGAAGAAATTATTCTACATAGATTGTGAAGAGGAAGAAGAACAAGAAAAAGAACCATCTCAAGATGAAAACGTAGAAGCAATTTCGTCTGAAGAGTTGACTCCCATGATATCGTGTAATGCATTGGTTGGAATTATCACTCCTCAAACCCTCAAGATCGAAGGATACATCAAAAAGAAAAAGGTAATAGTCCTAATTGATTCTGGCAATACTCATAATTTCATTCACTATAAATTAGTCAAAGATCTCAATTGCTTTGTATATCCAGCACCAACATTTCAAGTAATGATTGTAGATGGAGGAACTATCAACTACTCAGGAAAATGCAATAAGATCAATCTTACTATGGGGGAATATGTAATGAATAGTCCAATGATTTCTATACCCACGGGTGGTGCAGATGTTGTACTAGGAATCCAATGGTTACAGTCATTAGGAACAGTGGATTTTAATTTTCAAGAACTTTTCATGAAATTTTCATTAGAAGGAAAAGAAATTGAGTTAAGAGGTATCACAGGGAAGCCCGGTAAGGTGATAAGCTCTAACATCATGACAAAATTATTGAAAAAGGGGCATCAAGGCATTATTGCACAACTATGCTCACTAGATGTTCAAACATCTAAGCCATCTATTCCTCAAGATCTCGAAAGGATCATTGATAATCATTCTAAAGTATTTTGAAAATATTCCCAAAGGTCTCCCACCCACTCGAAATCATGATCATGAAATTCACCTAATTCCTGGGAGTGTTCCTCCTAACCTCAGGCCATACAGATACCCTTATGCCCAGAAGAGTGAAATTGAGTGCATGGTCGAAGAAATGTTAGAGGCTAGCATTATTAGACCTAGCCAAAGC
>JASDQU010103095.1:79326-109047 GCA_032191745.1 Picea mariana | reverse complement strand
CCCCCCCCCCCCCTTTCAGTTGTCCAACAACACATAACACACTTTTTTACATACTTAGAAATTATATCTCATTCATATGAGGCCAATAACAATATCTCTGTAATTGTGCTACTATCTTACCAATGAGAGATGTATGAACTTCTCTAATTACCTTTACCCTTTCATCTCTAGGTATACAAAGTTTTCCAAGACGATACAACAAATTGTCATGCACATGGTTATCTAGCTATTGATTTCCATGAATCAAATCCATATATACATCTTTAAAATTATCATCCCTTATATATTATTTAGCATAACTTTCATGAGCTAAGGGTGCTAGAATACTGAGAGGGGGGGTGAATCAGTATGTGCACTTTTACCACTTTTAACCACAATATATAAATGTCAAATTTATCATCAGTATATCATGAGCATATAAACATAAGCAACATCACATCAAGTACACGGTACACCAAAATTTACATGGAAACCCAAATAGGAGAAATTTGTAGAATGTTTTCTTATATATAACAAAGAATACATTCATTGGAAGCACCAACTTCCCAATTCTCTAGCTACAACTAGCAGGAGGCTACGACCCCCTGATTTATAGGCTCTAACCTGAAGGAAGATACAACTCCCTGAATTCTCTAGCTCCAATCAGAACGAGGCTACAACCCCTTGATTCTCAGGCTCCAACCTGAAGGAATCTCCAACTCCCTATGTTCTTAGGAGCCAACCATAAGGAGGCTACAAAATAATCTCCTTGCACCATCCTGCCACCCTGAAATATAAATGTAGACCAACTGTCACTACCACTGTCACTGCCATTATCTATGTCACTAACACTATTAGTGCCACTGTCAATTCCACTGCCACTGTCACTGTCACTATCATTGTCACATCAATCTATAACCTATTAAGGTGTCATTGTGTCCAACCTGTCACTGTCACCAACATGTCACTATATCCAACCTGTCACATCAACCTATCACCAATCAACTTGTCCAACCTAGTATTGTCCCTAATACTCAACCATATCCTCTCACATGAATAATATACCAAGGAAACCTCTCAAATAGATATCCAATATGATCAACACATGCCTCTACCAAGCATGTACCAAACCATCAACATGTACCATACCAATGATCAACCATGTACCATAAACATGTACCAGTACAAGTGCATCAACCATGTACCAACACCTATACCAAATCATGCATCAACCATGCACCAATATATGTACCAAACCATGCATCAACCATACACCATAACCTATACCATATGACTCGATTATGAAACATGTTTGTAAACACCATACCAAGTACCAATCTTGTACCATACCATGTATCAATCATGTACATCAACATTGAACATGAACACATGTACCATACCATGTACCAAAAATGTATCTCAACCATATACCATATAACTCAATCATGCCATACACCGTGTACCATAGGATATATCAAGCAATTACTATCAATGGTGTACCTCAACCAAGTACCAACATCACCAAGAGATGCATCTCATACATATATTGTCATATATCAAGTGTAATCCTCAACAATGTATCAATATCAATGAAAACCAAACACCATGTGCCAATGCCTTAAGAGAATAATCCTTAGGCATGTACCATAACATCATAACCATGTAACCAAACCAGATATAAATATACCAATACAACCAAGATGTAATACTAACCAATGTACCATAAAAATATCACCAAGATGTACCTTGCATAAACAAGACATGCCTCTCAAGAATGTACCATACCATCACTAAGCATAAGATATAATCACATAAGCATACTTGTGACCTGTAGCTAACTTCTTGTACTGTAATATTGACCTGTAACTCTTCCTTAGCCTTCAACTTCGTCATACCAACATTCTCCCCAATTTTGTCTTGTTCTCATAGGATAAAGACTACCTGTCACACGAGGCCTCACAAAACATTCCCTAGGAAACCCGTGGGACACCCTCAAGCTGACCCTCGAGGGCCTTCTCAATTAGGGTAACATAAAAACCTTAGCACTCTGCAGATCCGAAAAAATCACTATTTCCTTGCACTTTCTCTGTTGCCTCAAACTTGTTGTCAGATTCTTCAATAGACAAAAATATTAGACCATAATATTCACAAGATATATATTCAATGTAAGTGTGTGTACTTATGAGAGACTCCTTGAGGTGTATTTATACTTTTTTTAGGGAACCTCTTTCGTTATTCTTAGGGATTCTTGAATTTCTTGTTACAACCACTTTACCCATTCATTAATTGACTTGTAACCAACTAGGGGCTTCTTGACCATTCTTCATGACTTCCAACTTCTCAAGGCCATATATCCCTAATCATGAGGAAGGCCTACCACCTATCACCAGAAAAAAACATGACAAGGACTATCCATCTATGAGTGTCTTACTTACATTTTCATTATCCTTCATGTCCATATTCATCAACCAACTTCGGATCCCATAACCACACCTCCAGGAACTCATGTATACTTCTTCAAATGCACCCATCACATATGCTGACATCAACCACTCCATCAATGACAAATAACTCACCATCAATCTGAACCACATATCTAAGGCTTCCAGACTTCTCTAAGGGTTGACATAAATCTCCAAGGGTTGACATCAATGACAACCAAGTGTTCAACAATCTCCCCCTTTGGCATTTATGGAAACATTGATGCTCCAACACTCATGCTCCCCCTGTGACCATTTCTCCTCATCAATGTTTCTCATTCTCCCCCTTTGACATCAATGGAAAAGGGTATCTCTCCTTGGGGTTTCTCCCCCTATCTTCATGCTTATGTTCTTCATGTGTTTCTCTCCTCAAGTTTCTCTCCAAGTTCCTCTTGAAAGTATACCTTCTATGAATTCATGTGCTTGGCTCTTTCTCTTCTGATATATCTTTTTCTCTCCCTTTGACATCATGGGAAAAGGAAAATTCCTTTTGTCGATATTTCTCCCATTTTTACATGCTATTGATCTTCCTTTCTGAATCTCTTTATTTGATTATTTCTCTTCACTTGACTTCTTTGCAATGTGTAGAACTATATGGGACTTCCTGTGTATGTTTCCTTTCCTCTCTTCTAGTGCTGCTCATTTTCCATTGGTGCTTCCTCTTGTAATTCTCTGACATATATAAAAATCATTCAAAAATTTATTCACTTCAAATGACTTGTCATGTTCATTGTTTAGACCATACTGTTCAACAATTTACTTCTAATGATATAGCTTCTGCTGAAGGTTTATCTTTCCTTGTTTTTCTATGCTTTTCACTACTTGTCTTCTTGTGACCAACTGATTCCACTGATTCCAATTGTAAATATGCTATGTCATATATCTTTATACATCTTCCACTAATCTCATAAATCCATCTCTATCCATATGTCATAAATTGTCCATAACTCTACTACTTAACTATCCACAATGTTGACCCATCTGTTGCAACTGATCATAAAATATTTTTTCTCTTCAAATTGAATAAATGTGTCCACTGATATTCTATAGCTACAAATAATACTCTACATGTCTGGAACAACCTATACTGAATATATCCTTGTTTGATTACGTATGTGGAATAAAAACATGAACCTATGCCTATGTAACTTCCAACTGATACATGTGTGGGAACACTACTTCTCAACCGATCAATATGTCACTTTGTACTTTTGTTATTTGACTACTCTGAATCTGTTTCTGCAAATACTTCAACCTTCTCAAAGGATGGTTCTCTGATATATAGTAGCTATTGTACCGACTCGACCTGTTCATTATTTATATTTATTATAAGTTTCCAAGCCGATTGGATCAGAACAATGGAGGAATCTACCCTAATGCAAAGTAATCTTCCTTTTTCGTCTGTAGACTCATCATCTCTCTGAACTTTGACTTATTCTTTTTTTCCTGTGGATTCATTATGTCCTTGTACTAAAATTCTTGAGAGTACAATCTCCTTGGCTTGTTCTTTATTCACCTGCTCTTCTTTTCTTCCTCGCACTACTACAAATCATGCGATCTCTAGGACTTGTTCTTTATTCACCTGATCTTCTTGTCTTTATTTTCTTCTCCAAAACTTTGTGTGTTTGACATCGATATTTTATTTCATGTAAGTTTGTATCATGCTTCTACGATTTCGAGCTATGTGACCATAATTGTGGCATTTGGAACATTCAATGTTATGTGGGGCCACATAAGCATTTCTTGCTTGAACATTTCTTCCATAATCCTTGCAGTCTACAGTTTTATATCCAAAGTTATTACAATTAAAACAATGACCATAAAATAAATTTACATACCTGGGAGTGAATGATCTTATTTGTGGTGTAGTCCTTTTGAATTCCTACCTTGGTTGATCAAGATGTTCTCTTCCTTCATTATGGTTGAAGATTCGTTGTTGATTGAATGTGTAAGGCCTTGTTGAATATGTATCTTTATTATACTCATTCTTCTTTGATTCTTTCTTACCATGATTTCCTCCTTTGAGTATTTCTGCATAACTGTTACCCTTTTCTTCATTCTTCCTTTTTAGCAACCTTGAATATTTCTTTTCAACATTCTCTACTTTTTATGTGGATGCTTTTGTCTCTTCAATGTTCTTGCTAAGATTGACGATTTTAGCTCTCAATGTGACAACTTCTTCTTCAAGATTCTCAACCTCTTATTTTATATTCATCATCTGAATATTCATGACGTCTTTTGTTCTCTTTGCTTCTTCAAGTTGGATATTCAAATAGATGATTTCCTTTTCAAGTCTTCTCTCTTCTTGACTAAATTTTTCTTCAAGTTGGTTTAAGTCCTCAAATCTTTCCATAAGATGATTTGTAAAAATATTTTATATTTTCTCTTCTTACTTGCTTTCGACTTCCAAACACTGCTTCCTTTCTTAGTGTTTCTATTTCATCTTCTAAACGTTATTTTTCTTCCATGTGACTTTTGTATGTTTCTTCAATCTTTTTGGCTTCTTATCGCTGAGATTTCAGTTTCATGATGACCTATTGGGATTATTTGGAACTTTCTTGAGAATTCCTCTTGACTAATTGTTCCTCAAATAATTGGTTCTTCTTAATTTCTTTTTTCAATTCGTCTAAAGTACTGATTAATTATGCTTTGAGGTCTACTATGTGTTCTTCACAATCTTCTTCTTCTGAATCTATATGACATGATGAGCATCTTTCTTATTGTTCTGTACCTATATTTTTTTTAATAAGATCTGACAATGTGATGGAATATTCCTTAGAATAGAGATTATGTAACTTATCCCAAAGTTATTTAGCTGATGAAAATTTTCTAACTTTTTGTCTTATCAGATCAAGTAATCCTTCCCAGATGAAATCCATTACTATTTTGTTGTTTCTTTTCAATTCCTTCTTGGTTGAAGTCTTTCGCTTCTTTGTACCGGTATATCTTGTAACAACTAAGTAAAAAACATCATATCCTTGTGCCTGTAAAACAAATTTCATTATGTTGCTCCACATCTCATACTTCAGACCATTCTTACCATCGACCTCTGGTATTCCATTTATATACAAATTGTTTCTTTGCATTATCTTGCTTCCAGTTTTTAAATTTTTTTCTTGAAGGACCTGCTTTGATACCAATTGTTGGAATACTTAGAGGGGGGATGAATTAGTATGAGCACTTCTACCACTTTTAACCACAATATATAAATGTCAAATTTATTAGCAGTATATCATCAATATATCATTAGTATATCATGAGCATATAAACATAAGAATCATCACATCAATATCATCACATCAATAACATCACATCAAGTACACATTACATCATAATTTACGTGGAAAGCCAAATGGTAGAAAACCACATAATGTTTTCTTATATATATCAAAGAATACATTCAATGGAAGCACCAACTTCCCAATTCTCCAGCTACAACTGGAAGGAGGCTACGACCCCCTGATTTACAGGCTCCAACCTGAAGGAAGATACAACTCCCTAAATTCTCTAAATCCAACCAAAAGGAGGTTACAACCCCTCGATTCTTAGGATCCAAGATGAAGGAAGATAGAATTCCCTATGTTCTATTACACCAACCTGAAGGAGGCTACAACGCCCTTTCCTTACCTCATACTGTCGCCTTGAAATACAAATCTATACCAATTTTCACTACCATTATCACTACCACTATCTATGTCACTGCCACTGTCACTACCATTTTCACTTCCATTGTCTTTGTCACTGCCACTCTCACTGTCACATCAACCTATAACTTGTCAACCTGTCATTGTGTCTGGCCTAGCACTGTGTCCATCCTGTCACTATCACCATCCTATCACTGATCAAATTTTCCAAACTATTACTTTCCCTAATAGTCAACCATATACTCTCACATGGATCATATACCAAGGACACCTCTCAACTAGATATGCAACATCACCAACACATGCCTCTACCAAGCATGTACCAAACCATCAATATGTACCATACCAAGAATCAACCATATACCACAACAAGGGAATCAACCATGCACCAACACATGTACCAAACCATGAATCAAGCATGCACTAGTACATGTACCAAACTATGCATCGACCATACACCATAACCTATACCATATTCCTCAACTATCAATCATGTACATCAACGCCATACCAAGTACCAATCATGTACCATCAATGACTGCCATCCAACGGAGCGGTTATATTGTGGAGCAGCAAGTCAAGGGTACAGGTCATAGCAAACCACATGCCCATTCTGAGTTAATACTCCCCCAATGCCTTACTTACAAGCATCTATACACACCACAAAGTATTCACTAGGATATGCAATATTAATAACAGGTGCACTTGTAAGCACCACGTATCAACCATGTACATCAACAATTTACATCAAAACTCGTATCATACCATGTACCAATAAAGTATATCAACCATATACCATATAACTCAATCATTCCATACACAATGTACCATAGGATATATCAAGCAAGTACTATCAATGGTATAACTCAAACAAGTACCAACATCACCAAGAGATGTATCTCATACATATGATTTCATGTACCAAGTGCAATCCTTAACAATGTATCAATATCAATGACAACCATACACCATGTGCAAATGCTTTAAGAGAATAAGCCTCAAGCAAGTACCATAGAATCATCACCATGTAACCAAACTATATACAAATATACTAATACAACCAAGATGTACTACTAAACAATGTATCATACCAATATCATGAAGATGTACCATGCATCAACAAAATATTCCTCTCAAGCATGTACCATACAATCACCAAGCATAAGATATAATCACATAAGCATACCTATAACCTATAGTTGACATGTTGTACTATAATACTGACTTGTAACTCTTCCTTAGCCTTCAACATCCTGGTACCAACATTCTCCCCAATGTTGTCTTGTCCCCATGGGACAAAGACTAGTATAATCACATGAGGCCTCGTGTGATGTGCCCTAGGAAACCCACGGGGGTGCCTCGCGGGAAACCCTTAAGCTAACTTGCTAGGGGCTGCTTAATTAAGGTTACAAAAAAACCTTAGCACTTTGCAGCTCCGAAACATTCTCTCTTTCCTTGCACTTTCTCCATTGCCTCAGAATTGTCATCAGATTCTCCAATAGACCAAAATATTAGACCATACGATAACATTCACAAGATAGATATTCAATGTAAGTGTGTGTACTTATGAGAGACTCCTTGAGGTGTATTTATACTTTTGTTAGGAAACATACTTCCTTATTCTTAGGGCTTCCTGAATTTCTTGTTACAACCACTTTAACCATTCATTAATTTATTTGTAACCAACTAGGGGCTTCTTGACCATTCTTCGGGGCTTCCAACTTATCAAGGCCATAGTTCCTTAACCGTGAGGAACCATGTGGTATACCACCTATCACTGAAAACAACATGATAATTAATATCCATATATGAGTGCCTTACCTGCATTTGCATTATCCTTCATTTCCATATTCCTCAACCAACTTTGGGTTCCATAACCACACCTTTGGGGCTTCATGTAGACTTCATCAAATGCACCCATCGCAAATACTGACATAAAACACTGCATCAATCACAAATAACTCACCATAAATCTAAACCACATCTCTAGGGATTCCAAACTTCTCCAAGGGTTGACATCAATGACAACCAATTTTCCAAACCAATTGTCCAACAATATCCCCCTTTGGCATTGATGGAAACATGCTCCAACAATCATGTTCCACCTGTGATCATTTCTCCTCATCAATGTTTCTCACTCTCCCCCTTTTACATAAATGGAAAAGGGTATCTCTCCTTGGGGATACTCCCCCTATCTTCATTCTTCTCTTCTTCACGTGCGTTTGCACTCATGTTTCTCTCCAAGTTCCTCTTCTCTTTTGATAGCAAAGAGTGACTCCCCCTAAAATTATACCTTCTTTGAAAAATCCTTCTCTGACTTCATGTGCTTTACTCTTTCTCTTCAGATCTCTCTCTTTATATCCCTTTGACATCATAGGAAAAAGAATAACTCCATTTTTTGATATGTCTCCCCCTGTCTGCATGCTACTGATCTTCCTTTATGAATCTATTTCTCTAATGATTTATCTTCTCTTGAATTCTATACAAGATGTATAACTATATGGGACTTCCTATGTATGTTTACTTTCCTCTCTTCTAGTGATGCTCATTGTCCCTTGATGATTCCTCTTGCAATTCTCTGACATATATAAAAATCATTCAAAAATTTATTCACTTCAAATGACCTGTCATTTTCACTATTTAGACCATATTGTTCAACAATGTCCTTCTGATGATATGGATTCTACTAAAGGTTTATCTTTCCATGTTCTGTTTATTGGACACACTGACTACACAGAGGGGGGGGGGTGAGCATTGTAGGGCTCTTTTTCCCAAAACTTCCCTCTCACACAAAACTCCTTAGTTAACAATCACCATTAACTCATTACTCATTGCTTAGAAAGCATCATCAAAAGAATTTATCCTCCCTTGAATTCCGGCCCTATTTTATTCACCTTCCCTCTGAAATTCGTCTTAGATATCCTTTGGTTACCTCAGTCACCTATATATCTTCAATATTCTCAAGTGTGATATGAAATGAGAGAGCCTTGCCTCTTATTTATACTCTCCATCTTCTAGGTCACTTAACCCATTTCTAGGTCACTTAATCTATTTCTTGGTCACTTAACCCATTTCTAGGTCACTTAACCTATTTCTAGGTCACTTAACTCATTTATAGGTCACTTAACCTATTTTCCTCATTTTTAGGGTTAACCACTTTCCATAGTTATAAATTTATCCATTACTTTATCATTTAAATATTCCTCCTTGACTTTGTCACCTCACTTTATCATTTAAATAATCTTCTTTGATTTTGTCACTTCACTTTATTATTTAAATAATCCTTCTTGACTTTTTCACTTTACTTTATCATTTAAATAATAATTTCTTCTTTGCAAGCTCTTTGACTTCTTTGACCTTTTGGGGCTTCAAACCAACATATGAGGGTCCTCCAACTTCATAAGGCCAAAACTTTCAAACCATGAGGAGTTATGTGACGTTCCACATACCACCAAAAATGGCATGACATGTACTATCCATATAGAATAGTATTACCTGCAAATATATCAAAAATCGTACCATTATCCATCAAACAAACTTGGGTCCATTACCCAAACCTAGGTTCTCCAACTTCTCATGGCCATAACTCTCTAACCATGAGGAGTTTTGTGACATTCCACATACCACTGGAAATGGAATGACAAGCACTATCCATGTAGGATAGTTTCACTGACAAATTCACTGATCTTCATATTATTATTCCACACTCAAGCATGGGTCCTCCAACTATTCTTATAGGATAACTCAACCATAAAGCATCTTCTTGTGAGGGATTTCACCATAAGGGGGCCACTTTGGAGTTCATCCATTTGTGCACCGTATCATCCATGATATGACTATAATGATCAATCTAACTATACATCATATATCAAAGAAACCATATTGGACCATATTCATCTTTGCATCATGTATCAATGACAACTCATTGATCCATATTCATCTATGCATGACATCATATGCATCATATACTTGACGTCTATCTAATATCATCATGGTCAATACATATTACATTTGACATCAATCATCAATCAATCAATCCTTTGGCATCAATCAATCACTTGACATCAATCAATCAAACCATTGGCATCAATGACAACATGATCCAACAATCTCCCCCTTTGGCATTGATGGCAATACCAACATTGATGTCAACACCAATCATTGATGTCAACATGTAAACAAGGCATGCTCTACATCAATAGTCATCAATCATATCAATATGACTATCTCCCCCATCAATCACATCAATGTGACTGCCTTTGGCATTGATGGCAATACCAACATTGATGTCAACACCAATCATTGATGTCAACATGTAGACAAGGCATGCTATACATCAATATTCATCAATCATATCAATATGACTATATCCCCCATCAATCACATAAATGTGACTATCTCCCCCTCTTTGACATCAATGGAAAAGGGTCATTCTCCTCTTGGGGCTTCTCCCATTGCTTGAACTCTCCTTGGGGTTGCCCCCCTTGTCTGAATGCCTTTGATCTTCCTCTGAATAATATCTCCCCTTTTGAACAAGGGATATCACTCTGATGTAATGCTGAAGATACTTCGCTCATACTCCCCCTAGAATTATGCCTATGTGCTCTTTCTTCAAATACAGGGCTCTTTTCTAGGTATGCATCTAATAAATATCTCCTCCTAGAATCATGGGAAGAAGAATGACTCCCCCTATGGGTATGCCTCCCCCTATATCCTCTGCAATATGATCAACATGCAATTGTTACTTCTCAATCGGATCATAGATCAACTTCTCTTTAAATGACGATCCTTGGACCTGTCCATGCATCAAAGTTGTGTCATACCATACATCATGAAACAAAAGATATGTCAACAATAAAATAGAGAATCATGAACAAAATATAAACCAAGTACATCATGTACCAAAATGTGCCCACCATGCACAACACCCATGTACATCAACATGTACATCAACATCATACAATGTGGAAAAAGATATCATCCATGGAATGTATCAACCATATGCCTCTATCAACATGTCAACATGTGCATCTACCAATATGCCAACCATGTGCATCCACCAATATGCCAACCATGTGCATCTACCAACATTCCAAACAAGTGTCATATCACTCATGATATGTCTCTACCATGAACCAAGTGCCTCAATCATCAAATTCCTCATGTACCAAAATATATGCTAATCAAGTAATACCAATGATGTAATTTTATGCAAGTAATCATCATCCAAACATATACTAAACATGTACATCAACATGTATCACTACTTGTACCAAGCAAGTATGCCAACCATGCACCAATACCACAACAAGATGAATCTTCATACATGTATGCCAAGTCCACCATATAATATGTGCCAATCAAAACTTCTAGTAGGTGCCTCTAACAATGTACTAATAGTATGCTTCAATAGATCAATGACATCTCTACCTAGCATCGTCATCATATAACCAAGGTGCCATAACTTCACTGCAATAACCAACATTGTTCTTTAATAGAAAATGCCTCAATCCACACTCATGGGTTGGTGCCATGCATCCAAGATGGCCTTTCATTAATGTTTATCATCACTTTGCATAAATCAATATAGTATCATGAAATCCTATATCAAACAGTGTCAGAACCTGTAACAAACCATGTCAGACCCTGCAACACAGAGTTATACCATCACATCAAGATGCAACCCAAGTGTATTTCCTTTTTCCCGAGGCTTTACCACATATACGCGGTCTGTTGCACAACAACTCATGTATGTACGCGACCTATTCAAGGTCAGCCTGCGTATGTACGTGACTGATACCACTGTCAGCCGCTTCAGTAGATGACTTACTAGAGCTTCCCTTAAGGCTTCCATTTTGTTATGGTTTCTCATTCTTCTTCACCCACTTCTAAAGGTGTCCCTGCTTCTCGGAACTTGAGCTCTGAGCATCCATATTTTATAAAAGATGTCTCCCTTCCTTACTTCATTCCTTCTTCTAGACATGCTATGTGAAGTTCTCATCATGGAATTTTATCTTGTGTTCCATCAATCCTGGGATTTGTGGCCAAATTCACTACAATTGTAGCATCTCATGGTGTTATAGTGAACAACAATGTGTCCTCCTTGATCACATCTCCAACACCTTATGGTGTCATAAAATCTTCCATTATATCTCCTTTCATAAGCTCTACATTCAAAATATTTTTTACCATATTCACTACATGAATAAAATTTCCCATGAAAAATACTTTCATACCTTTGATTTGGTGTCCCAAAGATAGCTTCTTGATGTCTTCCTTGCCTTTTTATTTTGAAATTTTCTTTTCCTTGTGTAGATGGTTGATTTGCAACATTGTCTTCATCCTTTGATGGACTTACCTCATGCTTCTTTGAGGTGCTTGCTTCAGCATGTGTAGCTTCTTTCTTGTATCCAAGACCTGATTTATCATTTGGTGATCTTTGGATTTCCAAGATCTCATTCAATATTTGTGAGCTATTCAATAACTTATTTGACTTCTCTACTTTATTTCTAAGATCAACAACTTCAGCTTCTAAATTATGACATGGATCTTCCTTTTCATTTATTTTATTCTTCAATAGTTCCTCTATCCTTTTGGCTTCTTCAATTTGGGTCTTGAGATGGACAATAGTTTCAATAATTTTACTAATCTCATCATCTACCTTCTTATCATCCTTTTCATTCCTTAGTCTTGTTATCTCTTCTTCTTTTTCTTCTAATTGAGTCTTATTACTCTCTTCTTGTTCCTTGAGCATTTCCCTTAAATTCAATATGTTCCTTTGACTCTTCTTAAGAAACTTTTTAGTGTTATCTGAAAGATAGCTATAGTCTATATAATAATGATCATTTATATATTCATATAAACCATCTTCAACCTTCTTTTGAAGTTCTAATAGATTTTCTTCTATTCTCTCCATGGGATAACTACCATCAAACTCTACATAAACTATCTCTAGATTTTTTTCTTCACTTGTAGAGAAAAATTCAACATCATCATATTTTGAAATATTGAAATAAAGGGTTTTTGATAATTCTTTACCTTCATTTGAAATGGCTTCAAGATCTTCCTTTTTTCCAACATCATCACATGATTCTTTGCCTTCATTTGAAATTTCCTCAAGATTTTCCTTTGTGCTATCATCACTTGATTCTTTGTCTTCATTTGAAATGTTTTCAAGCTTACATTTAGAAATAATGAAATCAAGAATTTTTGGAGATTCTTTACCTTTGATGATCTTAATGGATTGGTCTTCAATATCTTCTTTCTTTCTTTGATATGTCTTCTCTATATTTAGCCATAGATCTTTGGAAGAAGTGCATTGTCCCATGCTCTCTTTGATAGGGCTTGAGAGTCCACTAAGAATGGTCTTGAGAGCCAATGCATCATTCTTATTTCCTTCTCTTTAAGCTGCAAACTTTGACTTGTTATTCATTGAAATTGATCCACCAATGTCTACCTTCCAAATACCTACTCCCATTTCCTTCAAATGTTCTCTCATCTCTATTCTCAAAGTAGAATAGTTTTCCTCATCAAGGATTGGAACTTCATCATTTATTTGTGTGTTCATGGATCTCCTCCAAGCTTGTTAAGGCTTATAGTGAAGGCCAGCTCTAAAACCAATTGTTGGACACACCAAATACACTGAGAGGGGGGGGTGAACAGTGTAGGGATATTTTTCCAAAAACTTCCCTCTTACACAAAACTCCTTAGTTAAAAATCACCATTAAATCATTACTCATTACTTAGAAAGCATCATCAAAAGAATTTACCCCCTCTTGAATTTTGAACCTCTTTTCTTCACCTTCCCTTTGAAATTAGGCTTAGATATCCTTTGGTTACCTCAGTCACCTATATATCTTCAATATGCTCAAGTGTGATATGAAATGAGATAGCTTCACCTCTTATTTATACTCTCCATATTCTAGATCACTTAACCTATTTCTAGGTCACTTAACTCATTTATAGGTCACTTAACCTATTTTCCTCATTTTTAGGGTTAACCACTTTCCATAATTAGAAAGTTATCCATTACTTTATCATTTAAATATTCCTCCTTGACTTTGTCACCTCACTTTATCATTTAAATAATCTTCTTTGATTTTGTCACTTCACTTTATTATTTAAATAATCCTTCTTGACTTTGTCACTTTACTTTATCATTTAAATAATAATTTCTTCTTTGCAATCTCTTTGACTTGTTTGACCTTTTGGGGCTTCAAGCCAACATATGAGGGTCCTCCAACTTCGTAAGGCCATAACTTTCAAACCATGAGGATTTATGTGACGTTCCACACACCACCAGAAATGGCATGACATGTAATATCCATATAGAATAGTACTACCTGCAAATATATCAAAACGCATACCATTATCCATCAAATAAACTTGGTTCCATTACCCAAAACTGGGTTCTCCAACTTCTCATGGCCATAACTCTCTAACTGTGAGAAGTTATGTGATGTTCCACATACCATAGGAAATGGAATGAAAGTAACTATCCATATAGGATAGTTTAATTGACAAATTCATTGATCTTCATCTTATTATTCCACACTCGAGCATGGGTCCTCCAACCATTCTTCTAGGATAACTCAACCGTAAAGCATCTTCCCGTGAGGGATTTCACCATAAGGGGACCACTTTGGAGTTCATACATTTGTGCACCTTATCAAACATGATAATACTATAATGATCAATCTAACTAAGCATCATATATCAAAGAAACCATATTGAACCATCTTCATCTTTGCATCATGTATCAATGACAACTCGTTGATCCATCTTTATCTATGCATGACATCATATGCATCATATACTTGACATCTATATTATCTCATCAAGGACAACACATATTACATTTGACATCAATCATCAATAAATCAATCCTTTGGCATCAATCAATCACTTGACATCAATCAATCAAACCATTGGCCTCAATGACAACATGATCCAACATTGTTATGCTTTTCATTGCCTATCTTCTTGTGACCAATAGATTCCACTGATTCCAATTGTAAATATGATCTTTCATATATCTATCTGGACTTGCCACTAATATGATAAATCCATATCTTTCCATATGTCATAAATTGTCCATAACTTGGCTACTCAACTGTCCACAATGTTGACCCATCCGCTGCAACTGATCATAATGTATTTTTTCTCTTCAAACTAAATCAAATGTGTCCATTGATATTCTCTATCATCAAATCAGACTCTACATGTATGTAACAACCTGTATTGAATATATCCCTACCTAAGTACATGCGTGGAATAAAAACATGAACCTCTACATGTGTAACTCCAAAAGGATACATGTGTGGGAACACTACTTCTCAATCAATAAATCTATCACTGTTTACTTTTGTTATCTAAATGCTCTGAATACATCTCTACAAATACTTTAACCTGCTCAAAGGATGTTTTTTTTATCTGTAGTAGCTACTCCACTAATTCCCCCTGCTCAATGTTCATATTTACTGGGAGTTTCCAATCCGGTTGGCTCATAACAATTGAGGAATCCATCCTAATGCGGAGTAATATTCCTTTTCATCTTTAGACTCATCATCTCTTTGAACTATGACTTCTTATTTTTTTTTCTTTTGGATTCATTATTCCTTTTCACTACAATTACTTAGAGTACAATCTCCTTGGCTTGTTCTTTATTCACCTACTATTTTCTTCCTCACGCTACTGCAAATCACACAATCTCTGGGACATGTTCTTTGTTCACATGTTTTTCTTGTCTTTCTTTTCTTCTCCAAACCTTCGTGTGTCTAACATTGATATTTTCATTAATGGAAGTCTATATCATGCTTCTAAAATTCTAAGCTATGTGACCATAATTGTGGCATTTGTAACATTCAATGTTATGTGGAGCCACATAAGCATTTCTTACTTAAACATTTCTTCCATAATCCCTACAATCTACAAATTTATGTCCAAAGTTAGTACAATTAAAACAATGACCATAAAATAAATTTACATACCTGGGAGTCAATGATCTTCTTTGTGGTGTAGTCCTTTTGAATTCCTTCCTTGGTTGATCATGATCTTCTCTTCCTTTCATTATAGTTGAAGATTATTTGGTGCTTGAATGTGGAAGGTCTTGTTGAAGATATATCTCTATTATACTCATTCTTCTTTGATTATTGTTGACCATGATTCCTTCCTTTGAGTGCTTCTGCATAACTCTTACCCTTTTCTTCATTCTTCCTTTCTAGCAACTTGGAGTGCTTATCTTCAACATTCTCTACTGATGATGTGGATGTTTATGTCTCTTCAACGTTATTGTTGATCTTGGAGATTTTGGCTCTCAATGTGACAACTTCTTCTTCAATATTCTCAACCTCTTCTTCTTTCTTCATCATCTGAATCTTCATGACTTATTTCGTTCTCTTTGCTTCTTCAAGTTGGATCTTCAAGGAGATGATTTCCTTTTCAATTCTTCTCTTTTATTGACCAAATTATGCTTCAAGATGATTTAAGTCCTCAGATATTTCCATAAGATGATCTGTCAAAATATTTTCTCTTTTCTCGTCTTCCTTTCTTTCGGCTTCCAAACATGGCTTCTCTTCCATTACTTATGTTCTTAGAGATTTTATTTACGCTTCCAAACATTGTTTTTCTTCCATCTGACTTTTGTGTGTTTCTTCAATCTTTATGGCTTCTTCTAGTTGAGTTATTGGTTTCATGATGACCTGTTGGGATTCTTTGGAACTTTCTTGAGAATTCTTCTTGACTAATTGTTCCTCAAATTATTAGTTCTTCTTCCTTTATTTTTTCAATTCATCTAAAGCACTGATTAATTCTACTTCAAGGTCTACTATGCCATCTTCATAGTCTTCTTCTTTTGAATTTGTCTGACATGATGAGAATATTTCTTTTTGTTCTATACCTACATTTTCTTTAATAGGATCTAAATTTGTGATGGAATATTCCTTGGAATAGATATTATGTATCTCATCCCAAAGTTATTTAGTTGATGAACATTTTCCAACTTTTTCTCTTACTGGATCAGGTAATCCTTCCTAGATGAAATTCATTGCTATTTTTTTTTGTTTCTTTCTAATTCCTTCTTTATTGCATTGTTTGGCTTATTTGTAGCATTGTATCCTGTAACAATTGAGTACCAGACATCATATACTTGTTCCTATAAAAAAAAAACATTTTGTTGCTCCACATCTCATACTTCAGACCATTCTAACCATCAATTTGTGGCATTCCATTTCTATACAAATTGTTTTTATCCATGATCTTCCTTCTAGTGGTTAAATTGTTTTCTTGAAGGACCTGCTCTGATACCAATTTTTGGAATACTGAGAGGGGGGGTGAATTTGTTTGAGAACTTCTACCACTTTTAACCACAATATATAAATGTCAACTTTATCATCAGTATATCATGAGCATATAAACATAAGAATCATCACATCAAGTACATAGTACACCATAATTTACGTGGAAACCCAAATGGGAGAAAATGACAGAATGTTTTTTTTATGTATATCAAAGAATACATTCATTAGAAGCACAAACTTCCCAACTATCCAACTAAAAATGGAAGGAGGATAGGAACCCCTTATTTACAGGCTCCAACCTAAAGGTAGCTACAAATCCCTGAATTCTCTGGCTCCAACCAGAAGGAGGCTACAACCCCCTGATTCTTAGTCTCCAACCTTAAAGAAGCTCCAACTCTCTGTGTTCTACGACACCAACCAGAAGGAGGCTACAACCCCCTTTCCTTTCCCCTTCCTACCACCCTGAAATATAAATGTAGATCAGCTGTCACTACCATTGTCACTGCCACTGTCTCTGTCATTTCCATTGTCACTATTACTATCATTTTCACATCAAGCTATAACCTTTCAACATGTCACTGTGTCCAACCTATCACTGTCGCCAACCTATCACTATATCCAACATGTCACATCAACCTATCACTGATCAGCCTGTCCAACCTATTACTATCCCCAATACTCAACCATTTCCTCTCACATAGATCATATACCAAGGACACCTCTCAACTAGATATCCAACATCACCAACACATACCTCTACCAAGAATGTACCAAACCATCAACCTATACCATACCAAGCATCAACCATGCACAAACACCTATACTAAACCATGCATCAACCATGCACCAATACGTGTACCAAAATGTGCATCGACCATGCACCATAACCTGTACCATATGCCTCAACAATCAACCATGTACAACAACACCATACCAAGTACCAATCAGGTATCATACCATGTATCAACCATGTACATTAACACTTGTACCATACCATGTACCAACAATGTATCTCAACCATATACCATATCACTCAATCATGCCATACACCATGTACCATAGGATATATCAAGAAAGTACTATCATTGGTGTACTTCAACCAAGTACCAACATCATCAAGAGATGTATATTATACATATCTTGTCATATACCAAATGTAATCCTAAAAAATGTGTCAATATCAATGACAAGCATACTCCATGTGCCAATGAAATTAGAGAATAAGCCTTAAGCATGTGCCATAGCATCATCACCATGTAACCAAACCAGATACCAATATACTAATACAACCAAGATGTACTACTAACCAATGTACCATACTAATATCACTAAGATGTACCATGCATCAACAAGACATGCATCTCAAGCATGTACCATACCATCACCAGGCATAATAAATAATCACATAAGCATACATGTAACGTGTAGCTAACATGTTGTACTATAATGTTGACCTATAACTCCTCCTCAACCTTCAGCAGGGTGGTACCAACATTCTCCCCATTATTTCTTATCCTCATGGGACAAATACTACATGTCACGCGGGGCCTCATGTGACGTTCCCTAGGCAACCCGTGGGGGTGGCTCGTGAGACACCCTCAAGATAACCCACGAGGGCCTACTCAATTAGGGTTACAGAAAAACCTTAGCACTCTGTAGCTCAAAAAAATCTCTCTTCCCTTGCACTTTCTTTTTTGCCTCAAACTTGCCGTCATATTCTCCAATAGAAGAAAATATTAGACCATAACATTCACAAGATAGATATTCAATGTAAGTGTGTCTACTTATGAGAGATTCCTTGAGGTGTATTTATAATTATTTTAGGTAACCTCTTTCCTTATTCTTATGTCTTCTTTACTTTCTTTTTACAACCACTTTACCCATTCATTAATTGACTTGTAACCAACTAGGGGCTTCTTGACCATTCTTTGGGGCTTCCAACTTCTCAAAGCCATATATCCCTAACCGTGAGGAACAATGTGGAGTACCACCTATAACCGGAAAAAACACGACAAGGACTATCCATCTATGAATCTCTTACATGCATTGAAACTATCCTTCGTGTCCATATTCCTCAACCAACTTCGAGTCCCATAACCACACCTCTGGGGCATCATGTAGAATTCATCAAATTCACCCATCACATCTGCTAACATCAACCAATCCATCAATGAAAACTAAATCACCATCAATATGAACCACATCTCTAGGGATTCTAGACTTCTCCAAGGGTTGACATCAATGACAACCAACTATCCAAACCAATTTTCCAACAAAGGGATTATACCTTAGTATTGTAGATGCATTGATAACTAGTCTTGACAACATATATGCAACCGTGTTATGAATACCTTTCTTATACTTGATTACCAAATGAAATTTTTGTAAGAAACACATCCACATGAAATGTCATGACTATTGAATCTTGGTTTGTGACTACAAATATTGTAATGGTTTGTGATCAATATGAATTATTGTCTCCTTCCCCATTAAGTAATTCTTCAATTTCTTCACACAATGTACCAATGCATACAATTCCTTATCATATGTTGGATAGTTAATTACTTCTTGATTAAAGTTTCATAATGACAACATATAGGTTTACCTCATTACATCAAGATTGTTCCCATGGCATATCCACTTGCATTGGTTTGAATCTCAAATGGTTGGTGTATATTTGGTAGAGACAAAACTGGCAGAGTGCTTATATTTTCCTTCAATGTCTTGAAGGGTTTATGTTTCTTTCGTCCCTATTGAAAGACCTATTTTACACTTGTTAATTCATGAAAAGGAGCTATTATGAAAGAGAAATTAGTAATGAGTTTCCTCTAGTATTGTACTGCTCCTAAGAAGCTTATGACTTCTGTGGAAATGGTTGGCTTCGGACATTTCACAATAACTTATACTTTTGTAGGATCTATCTTTAAATGACCGTACCCTACAATATAACCCAAATATACCAGATAATTTTTTCCAAACTCACATTTAGACAACTTGATATACAACTTTTTCTTCTTCAAGAGTTCAAAGACTGTCTTGACATGCATTATATCATCTTCCCATATTCGACTAAAGATCAAAATATCATCTAAGTAGACAATGACAAAGTCATCTATGTGTTGGGTATGTGTTATATTCTTTGCATGTGTGTGTGTGTGGGTGCGTCAGATATGACGACTGCATCTGACGATCCCTTCACCTAGGGCTCTGTCGTTGCACCGGGCGCTTCCTAGGGGGGTCCCAGTGGGGGGCAGGTATGCCCCCCCCTGGTTACGCGCAGTGTTCGGCACTGGGCGGTAGCCCGGGGCCGACGGGGTTTGGGGCAGCGCCCTGAGTACGCGCAGCGTTTGGCACCGGGTGTAGCCCGGGGTCGATGGGGTTCGGGGCAACGCCCCGAAATTTTTTTTTTTGGGGCGGTTTTTGCTATTTTTAGCGGATTTTGCTATTTTTAGCTGATTTGTAAATTAATCCCAGATTAAGGGATTAGGGTTTTGGAATCTACGGAATACCTAAAAAAACATTGTATATATTGTATGGTGAATGGTGAAATTCGATATAATGAAAAAGAAAGGTTTTCCCGGTTGAGGGTTTCCGGTAAAGATCTCTGTGTATTCTGTGTATGAGCCATTGATTAATTTCTGTATTTCTTAAGAATATATATGCATTGCTTTAATTCACAAGTTTAAAACTTACACTATGTAAGTCCTGAACACATCATCTGTTACCCTAATAAATTTCGTAGATGCATTACATAAGCCAAATGACATAACTAACCATTCAAACAACCCATGCTTTGTCTTGAAAGCAATTTTCCATATATCACTTTCTACGATTTTGATATGAAGGTAACCACTTCTCAAATTTAGTTTAGTGAAATATACAACATTAATTAACTGATCCAATAAATCATCAATCCCGGGAAGAGAATATTTGTTCTTTATTGTAATCTTGTTCAGTTATCGAAAGTCAATACACATCCTCCACATACCATATTTCTTCAAAACTGATACAATAGGAGATCCACATGGAGAGGAACTTCACCTTATGATTCCTTTATCGAGAAACTCTTGAATTTGCTTCTTTATATTTGCATTCTCTAGCATTGATGACCTATACATACCAATGTTAGGAAGAGGAGCATCATGATGCAAATAGATTTCATGTTCAACCTCCCTCTTAGGAGGAAACCCTGTAGGTTCCTGAAATAACTCATCATAGTTAGATATGATTTTGGCCAACTCTTATTGATGATCTGGATCACAACCTGATAAAGCATTATATATATTTTCTTATTTTTGTTTCACTATCATGAGAATAAAATATTTACTTGCATTCACGAGTGTCTTCATTTATCCTATTCTCACTAAAGAAACATTAGTTTTAATACGCTGAGCTCTAACAATAAATTCAATCCCATCCTTGAAAAGTTGGTATTTATTCTCCTCCCGATCAAATATAGCTTTCTTATCAAATAGATATGGACTACCAAAGACAACGTTGCAAATTTCAAAAGGCACAATATCTAACTCAGCCTCATCAAAGAACTTGAATGTAATTGCAAATCTGATATTACATTTATTTGTTACCTACAAGTTAGCATCTTCACATGCCAACATAATGGATATGGTTTTTTATGAGGTGTCGTCTTCAAACCTAGCATATTAACAATTGCTTCAGATATTAAGTTAACTTGATATCCACTATCAAACAAATTAGCTATAGTCAAGGGTTTGAATGATTGACTATAACCCTGACATGAAAAAAATCTCCTCTTTTCTTTTAATCAATAACGCTTTTCCAATTTAACATATTGAACTAAAGAATTAGTGGTATATATAACTTTTCTTCCTATTTCCATAATCTTAGATTCATTTCCTGAATCTGATCCCATATCATGTCAAGTTGATGCAACAATCTTCTACTTCCCTTTATCCTAGAACTTCTTTGGTCATAATTTTGGATGCATATTCCAACATTGTGCTTCCTCATGCCCCTTTCTCTTATAGTGGGAACATGTAGATTTTTCTTTAACCTTCTTTGCAGTAGCTCACTTCTTACTCTTCCATTTTCCTTTCAGTTTCTTTTTTAACTTGTGTGGCTTCTAATCTTCAATCACATGTTTCCCCTTACTAGCCTCCAAATGAGTAGCTTGGGATGATAATTCATCAATGTTTGTAGGGTTAAACATCAGGATAGTGTGTCAAAGATATGAGTGATGCCACCAATATAATTTAGAAGAGTTTCATGAGCGTATACTAGAATTCCTAAATATAATGCTTTCTTTTTAAATTCATGCATATATACTTGGATATTTTTCCCCTTGCCTTCTCTGAGATGATGCCATTCCATAATTGTTGTTTGCACATAAGCCAATGAATAAAATTGTATTCAAATTGTAGTATTAAATTCACCTCAAGAATAAATTATTGTAGCATGTTGAACAAGATCAACTTGTGTCTTAATCTCCCACCATATCAAGGTTGTACCGCCTAGAAAAAGAGTAGCCAATTGTATCTTTGCATATTCGTCCATGATATTTTGCACCATGTAATATACCTCTATACACTTGATCCAATCGTCCAACTTTTTGGCATTCAATTCTCCATCATATATTGGAAATTTGAGCTTGACATATGTTATCACTCTATAAATTTCCTTGGCTACAACAAAAAATATCAGAGGTAACCACAAACCTACTTTCAGACTGGAAGCTAGCCTCCTACCAATCTAGAGAGGGATATATCCTACTAGTTCTTCAATCAATACAAGGGATAGACTTTATATAGATAAAAATATTATGAAATGGTTGGTAGGGCTAAGATAAAAACCCATTGGGCATAGAGTCATAAGGGATATCATTTCTAGGTTTTCATAACTTGGTTGAAACACATTTAATCTTAGAGGCCACACAGTCAACTATTTCTAGACTTACAATATTTTTAAGCATGGACAGATGAAAAAGGAAACACTCAAAGCCACATAGAGCATCCAGCTAAGATGAAATTTTCATTAACTTATCATACTAAAAAATGGATATTTGAAAGAAGACAGACACAGAGCATACTGAAATGAATTATGCATCAATGATTTCTTATTCAAATGAATAAGAACACATTTAATGCTAACAAAGAAAGAAGTACATACACTAAGAACACTAACTACAATATCTTAACACAAGAATATCTGAGTAAATAGATCAAACACTTGTCTGCAAACCTTTCATTAATTTCCAGAAAATATTACAATGCTAATAGTCTCTTTCTTACTCAACTCTCGAACCCCTCTAGTGTCCTTTTCATTGCAATATATAGCAATACATATCATTCTAACTCCATGGAGTTGAAATAGTTAGGGTTTCACATTCAAAAAATAAGTTATAACTAATTAAACTGATTACTTAATTGCTCACTAACTAATTTTCCACGAACTCCTACAATTTAGGGTTTCATTTCTTGACTAAATTATACAACCCTAATGCATTTATGTTACATATTTTAAGTGGAAAAATGATTCATTATTCGATATTGATGTTGACATGGAAAAATCATCCTATATGGAAGCTAAAAATGCTTCTTCATGGGTTGATTAATGATTTTGCAACAACCAAGAAATTTGTTGTGAAATCTCTATTTGAACAGTTTTGCAGCAAAAGTTGCTACAAAATATTTGTTTCAGATTATTGATGTTGAGAAAATACTCCAGGATTGATATAAAACTTTGATATGACCTCACAAAATCAAAATCATGTTGTGTCTTTAATATTACCAAATTATTCCCCTACAACTTGGGCCAGCAAGTCCAAATTCCTTTTTGCAATTTGTTCTTTCCTCAATCTATCCTTTGTCTTCAATTTCATACTATGTATGTACATATTTTCCATTTGTTTGTGTCGGGGTGAATATTTATTGACCATCCTCTTTCTATTCTCCAAGGCTTATTCACATAGGTATAAGTGTTATGCTATCTTCCTTTTCATTTCCATGTTTTCTTCCCTCAATTGTACAATTGCAGCGTGGGATTCTTCCAACTATCTGTTTAGTCTTTTAATTGTCATGTCTTCTTCTTCTGGAGGATATTGAACCTAAACAAATTATTTAGTATCACACTGAACATGCGTCTCTGGTATTTTATCTTCAACATGGATCTGTGTAACGTCCCCAACCACCAACCCATGTCGGGTAGCGCTACCTAACGATTGAATCCTTCTATTCTCTATTCTGGTACCATTTTGTCAGTCCCCCGGCCACCCAGGTCGGGCCATGCTATCTCATAGAAATAAAAATGATCATCTTCCTATAAATATAAACATAAACAAACAACATATTCTGCTAATACACAGACTAATGCAGAAATAACAGTAAAAACATACATGCAGTAATCACAGGAAGAACCCATAATATAACATCATATACATGAAATACTCATGAATATAGCATGTACAAATACATAGCATGTAAATAAACATAGGAATGGGTACTTATATTTTAATTGAAGTACACCAACTGCATGCAAACCTTCCACGAACCTCTCAGCCATTGACCACACTGCTCATCACACTTAGTAGTGGGTCACCCCCAAGCTGGGACTAAACTCCACTAGGCAAGGGAATGCTAGGATTGGAAAGGAAAACAAGGAATTCGCATAGAAAAACATGAAGGATCTTTTATCCTAGGATCCACTTACACACACAACCCACAGACCCTCATTTCCCACATGTATGTTCCACCCCAAGAGGGTACACCTTCGCTATTACAAGTCCATCGGCTACTACATCCCCCTTCCCTTAGGCTTCAGCAACAGGTTGGATTGGAAGTATCAAAGTATTGTAGCTACTATGGGATCCAGGAGAAATCACTTCCCAACAAACTCTCTCTCCTGGGGAGAGTTGCTCATAGGCCTAACAATCTACTTCTTCAATTCATCTCTTAAGTCGAACAAACACGGGTGATGTCAACAACAGAAAATGGGTAAGGACATAAGATATGGTAGAAGCCAAGCTTAGCCAAGTACCTGCATTGGCAGCAACATCCAAACGCTAAGGCACAACATAGGCTTAGGCACAATGCATGTGTGTTGGGCTTCACAGGAAATACGCAGGAAAACTCCAGTATCTGCAGGTTACAATGGCACATGCATCAGTGGGGAGTATGGTGGACTTCCAGGGTGACTAACCTCACGAGAGTGCAGACTGAATGGTGAAGGATCATGACTGTCCTCAAAATCATGAGACTCATGAATGAGATCCACCGACAATGATCTAACTTTCCCACTTAAAATTGCATGCGCCCAGGTTGACACATGTCTCCCTAAAGTTGCATGAGCTCCACTTAACACTCATCCCCCTTTCCCTTAGGAACTTAGGACAACATGGTTATATCAAACCTTAGCTTCTAGGAAATAATAATAGAATATTATTCCTTTAGAGGTAAACCCTCTAACTTATCCCCTATTCCTAGACACTTAGCCCCTTCCCCACTTAGTGGAGCTTAGTCCCCCATAATTCTTTCTTCATGGAGGGTCTAAACGCAGCAATGTATAATTTTTATTAATGATTTTCATAATTACATATACAAAGTAGGCTCCTGGACTTAGCATCCTAGGCGCTCTAGCCTAATCATCACATAATCCTCCTAGCTTATTATAACTCGACTCACCATCCTAACAAACATGTTTATAATTCATAATTACAATTGGGGCTCTACCGATGGATATTACAATACCCTCCCCTTATTTTTGCACAGTCCTCAATGTATCTTGTTTATACATATATAATTCAAAAATTATTCAAAAAGATCCAAGCTTTATCTATTGGAAGCCTATTATCCACTGGGTTCTCTATTTTCAAGCACCAATTCCGATGTTTGTACTATAGTTGAAACTCAATTTCTCTATTCCATAGAGTTGCTTCAGGAAAGCATTCAACTCATTGGTCCTTGTTACATGATTCAATTAAACCTCATTGAAAGCATCGACTGGTTGTAGATCCACGATGTTCCACCCAACCTTAGATCTCACTATTGATAAACTCTCATAAGAAACATTAGAACATACATGAAATATATACACATGCAATTCTAATAACATTATAACTTGTATACGAGATACATAGCATACAATGAATAGATAATTGATACTTATATTTTGATTGAGAAGACTTCCATATCAACATGGTCTAGGCCAAGGTACCAAACCCTAGAAGGACTCCAACCAATAGTCTCTCTTCCCCACATGCCTTTCCCACCCCATGAGTGTACACCTTCATTGTCACATAGTCCATCGGCTGCTACACCTCTCTTTCCTTGGGATTCAATAACAGGCTGGACCGAAAGTCTTAGAGCACCGTGGCTCTAGGAGTTCCAGCTTCCCTCAAAGATTTCCAATCAGTATCTTCCCTAAGCTACTCTTTGTAGTCAACATTCTAACTTTAATCAACATCATCTCATTTGCATCACCCACATGAAGTTATCATGAGAGAACATAAAATAATTAATTTAGGAACTCAAACTTAGTTCAAAAGGGAATTAAACTTTTCCCCCAAAACATGAAATTCTATTTCATAATTCTTCTTGGTTGTTTCCATATTATGAATGCAGGATTCCTTGTGGTTTTCCACAGGCACCAACTGCATACCATTTTTCCTGCAATCCTTTATCTTGCATACATCCAACAAATTGTCAGTATTTCATGTACATAATAATTCAATTACAATATGTACAAAACCTTATGTAGAGATCTTATAATTGCTTTCACCTAGAGATTCAATCACAATTACCAAACAATTTAATAAAATAGAATGACTCATCATTCTATGCATATGCATGTTCATAGTAATATCTGTAAGTTCATTACTTCTTTTTTTGAACAAGAAAATTTCATGTAGTCAATGCTCATGTGACTACTTGACTTGCAACTTTCTTCTTGCAATCTCTAACACCTCCCTGAAATGTCCTCAACTTCATGGGTTAACAACATTTCAGTTGTTAGTAACAATTATTTCCATGCAATAATATATATGCATGTACTTACAAAACACATTCAACCATTTCATTTAGTATACAATTCTATCACTTACTATGCATGAGTGCAATTCTCGATGCATACTTATTCAGAGCACCTTTCATTGAATTACATAACTCTCTTTATGTATCTCACCATCCATAAGTTGGAATTCTGGCCAATGTGTTGACACATTCTCCACACACTTCATATTTTCTTCCCAATTAATTGGAGGCCTTCCTTTTCTACCCAAACACTACACCAAGAATAGAATTTGGTGGTATTAATTAGTGCTATAAAAAGGGTTGTCATCCAAGTTTTATTTAAAGGTAGGAAGCTTTTGTTGGAAGATTGGTTGTTGTCATTGATGTCAACCCTAGTCATGGGTTTTGGACCGCGAGATTGATAAAGGTATTTGGACATGAAGGAAAATGCACATGCATATACAACACACATGAAAGGATAGTATACATCATGTTGTTTCCGGTGGTATGTGGCACATCATGTGGATCCTCATGGTTGAGGAGAAATGAATTTTTGAAGATGACAAAGTGAATTGAAGAAGGAAGTACATGTAGGCCCTGAAAACAATTAAAGAAAAGAATTACAAAATAAGAAAGTGTCAGGTAAGTGACATAAATGGTATAAATAAACATCATTATACATTCATTTGATACAAGTCAAATTTCAGAGGTAATAAGAAGATAAGAAGGCCGGATTTCAAGGGAGGATGAAGTCTTTTGGTGATTTGTTCTAAGGTATGCTATTTTCAGGTCATCTTACCATTTTTGCTATAAAAATTTTTCTAGAACGATTCAGATGGTGAAATCGGTATGGTATTGATAATACATATAAAGGTACCTCTAGTAAAAACTTCGGCTCTTGATTCGCTACAATTATGGAGATACACTCTATGGAAGATAGGGTTTGTGACCAGTCCTGAAGCTATTCAATAAACAGGTGTTCTGGGTAAAATAGTCATAACTTTCTCATACAAAATCCAAATGAAGTGGGACCACTTCCATTGGAAATATTACGGAACGTATTTTCCTGTGTGTGAGTTTTAGAATCGGATGTTAAATATTGAGTGCGGGGCATGCTGTACAAGTTGGGTCTTCTAAACAGACCAGAATTGAATAAAGTCTACCATTCTTTCTATAACCTCTTTTTGGAGAGGATTCAAGGAGTGAAAATTGGAGGAGTTTCAGATAATACAATGAGTAATACTATCTACAGGATCAGATTACTCCAAGAATTGAAGAATTGTAGAAATTGAAGAAGTCTCAGGAAGAATTATCAGGTTCTATGTGATGATTGGTTGATGGTGATGATTTAATGTAAAGTTTTATTATCTCTCATATATTCTTGGGTGAAAGTAAGGGGCAAGGATGGAGAGTTCAAATCTCTCTTGATATTGGAGGATTGTATCTTCCTCTTGGAGTTTTATCCCTCCCTCTACATTTGGAAGTTGTAGCTACCTTTGGAAGTCATTACTTCCCTTGAACAATAAACTATTGATTATTTCTCATATATTGTGCATGGTGTATTATGGTGTATTGGTGTAACTCTTATACTTTTGTTCATTGCTCATTGGATATAGTTGAATGGTTAAAGTATAAGTTGAAAAAGGTTTTAAACTGTACTTGATACTGATTCACCCCCCTCTCAATATCAACAATTGGTTTTAGAGCGGGTTACCTTCAATACAGTTTAACCACTGGAAGGAATATCCTATGCAGAAATGGAAGACAACATTCCAAATGGGATTCCACCATTTGATGGAAGCAATTTTGAATACTGGAAAAATAGAATGGAAACTTACTTGAAATCTCTTGGGGCAGATGTTTGGTTCTCAGTTGCTTTAGGATATAATGCTTTGAAGAAACCAAAGACTGTAGCTCAAAAGGAAGCAAAAAGGAACAACAAAATGGAAATAGATACCATCCTAGATGGATAGACAGATTCAGTGAAATCCAAGGTGGGATCATGTGTATCAACAAAAGAGTTTTGGGACAAGATACAAGACCTTTATGCAAGGGAAGAAGCAAAAGAAGAAAAAGAAGTTGAAGAATATTACAACATCTCAGATTTCAAAGAAGAAAATAGAGGTCAGTTCTTTTGCTTTAATTGTGAAGGAGTAGGACACGTTCAATTTGAATGTCCTCATCCAAGGATTGAAAGAGATGACAATGAAGAAGAAGAAAATCATGAAGTAGAAATGATTCAACAAGAAGATGAGAATCTTAAAAAATTGAAGCATGTTGAGATTGAAAATAGCAAGCTCAAAGACACACGTAGAAAACTAAGAAGTGAATTGGTTAGTTG
>JASDQU010103095.1:13643-79226 GCA_032191745.1 Picea mariana | reverse complement strand
GTAACATTTTCTTCCAAAGACCTTGAAGTGCTTAATAGTGGCAGGTTTTCCAAACCATAGATGATATGGAGTCTTATCACTGTTTGGTCTCAAATGTGCTTTATTAAGAATGTGCACAGCTGTATGAATTGCTTCTACCCAGAAGCTTTGAGAAATATCCTTTTCCTTCATCATTAACCGTGCCATTTGCTGGACTGTTCTATTCTGTCTTTCCACCACTCCATTTTACTGAGGCATTCTTGCGATTGTGTATTCTTTTCCGATGTCATGCTCATCACAGAAATCTTTGAATTTCCTTGAGCTGAACTCTCCTCCTCTGTCAGATCTGATAGCTTTTATTTTCCTTCCAGTCTGATTTTCAGTCAACGCTTTGAAGTGTTTGAATTTGGCAAACGCTTCAGATTTCTCTTTGAGGGACACAACCCATGTCAATCTGGAATAATCATCAATAACCAACATGAAATAGTTTTCTTTGCATGTACCTTCCAATCAGCATCTTCCCTGAGCTACTCTTTGTAGTCAACATTCTAACTTTAATCAACATCATCTCATTTGCATCACCCACATGAATTTATCATGAGAGAACATAAAAGAATTAATTTAGGAACTCAAACTTAGTTCAAAAGGGAATTCAACTTTTCCCCCAAAACATGAAATTCTATTTCATAATTCTTCTTGGTTGTTTCCATATTATTAATGCATCCTTCCTTGTGGTTTTCCATAGGCACCAACTGCATACCATTTTTCCTATAATCCTTTATCTAGCATAGATCCAACAAATTGTCAGTATTTGTTGTACATCATAATTCAATTGCAATATGTACAAAACCTTATGCAGTGATCTTATAATTGCTTGCACCTAGCGATTCAATCACAATTACCAAACAATTTAATAAAATAGAATCACTCATCATTCTATGCATATGCATGTTCATAGTAATATCTGTAAGTTCATTACTTATTTTTTTGAACAAGAAAATTTCATGTAGTCAATGCTCATGTGACTACTTGACTTGCAACTTTCTTGTTGCAATGTCTAACACCTCACTTAAATGTGTTCAACTTTATGAGTTAACAACATTTCAGTTTTTAGTAACAATTATTTCCATGCAATAATATATATGCATGTACTTACAAAACACATTCAACCATTGCATTTAGTATACAATTCTATCACTTACTATGCATGAGTGCAATTCTCGATGCATACTTATTCAGTGCAATTTTCATTGAATTACATAATGCTCTTTATCTCAGTCAAGTATCTCACCATCCATAAGTTGGAATTTTGGCCAATGTGTTGACACATTCTCCACACACTTCCTATTTTCTTCCCAATTAATTGGATTCCTTCCTTTTCGACCCAAACACTACACCAAGAATATAATTATGTGGTATTCATTAGTGCTAGAAAAAAGGTTGCAGTCTAAATTTTATTTAAAGGTAGGAAGATTTAAGTACCTGTGTGGTTCATAACCTTTCCATATCCAACTATGTCCTGGTCTCACACGTGACTAGCTTACTGGCATTCATTCCTATAACAAGTTCTTATCTTTTATTTCTTTGGTTATTACCCCATAACCAAATTAACATGACATTCTACTATGTCAGTGTGTGCATTCAGAAGCTAAAAAGATTTGAATTAATACATGCCTCCATCCTTTACCACATTCAGTGGTATGCATTCAAATAATATAATCATGTGATTTTATTGATCTGAAAATAGAAGGCTGACTTGTTATGCTATGCAAGCACCCCTACTTCATTAAAATAAACTTTACAGGACCTTGCTTCATGTGTTAAAATATGCAATATAAACTTATGTGTTAAGTTCATGCTTCTTCCTTTAAATGTTTATCTGTGAGAAATTGTTCTTTTAAATGGTTAAATATGTTCTTTAAATGAAAACAAAGCAACATAACTTGCAGCAAATAAACCATCAAACGCACAACAAGAACAATATGATAAAGGAGTTCACCCCCTACGGGCTACATCTCCTTGAGCCTCCATAATGGACTTGGCTCTTTGGGATTAATTAGTAAAAAGTTCTTTTACAAGCTGCTGCTCAACTCCAATGGAAAAACAAACTGTACCATTGAGATCAGAACACATAAGAACCCCAAAAATGACTAATAGAACTCTGAAAACGGATCATGGCTCATCCGGGCATGACCTCTTCTACATGTGTCCATAAGCTTCCCTGAGCTTCTCTTTGGAAAAAACACCTGTAAAAGTCCTCAACAGCCTCTGAAACCTGTCCCAATGTGTTCAGAGCATATCAATTAGCCAAAAATGATTATTCAATCACAGAAAACAAACATAGGCTCACCAAACCATGTCCTCGATCAATGAGGGCTTCAAGCTCCCTGGAGCTTGCTGAAACTTCAATGGTGAAACACTTGTAGAAGAAGTCTTCAAATGGCCTTTAAAATAGCACCAATGGATCCAGCACGTCCAAAAACCCCTATCTGGGCTTTTATGGCACCTCAATCGGCCAAAAGATGAAGAAGTTAGGCCTCCTCCATTCTTCTTCCTTCAAGCTTTCTGAAACTGATTCACCAAAACGCACCTCTGTGTGCATGAACCTGGAACACACTCCAAAACACGTGTTTAAACCTAGCACCGAGCGGTTCTGAATAATTGTGCAAACTGTAGGACGGTTAGGGCGCCTCAAGCCCCCAATCGCCTAGCACTCGGTCACCTGGGTCATACGACCTCGGGCTATGCATAAAAAGGCTAACGGTTTTAAAACCATGCCAACCGTTTAAAACCGCGCGCATTATACACAATGGTAATACAAAAACTTTGGTTTAAAAATCCACGCCACATTTTAATATCGGTCATATGTAATATGGTGCAAAAATCATGGATTAACCATTCAAACCAAACAAAACGCGCCCGCGCTATGTTATACGATGGTCATATATGTTAAACGGTGTGTGACCAAGGGCTGGGACTAAGCCCCGACCTGGTCGCGCCCAAACCATACCACAAACGCTAACTTAAATACAATAAAACCCGCATTATAAACAAGAACCAGTGCTTGGTCTACCGGTCAGGCAAACTTTGTTAAGGCGTGCGCGGTGGGGAGGTCACCGGTTCGAATCCGGTCCTTCACACATAATTTTGATACACAAACCAAAATACCAAAAATGAGGGGGACACATGGCGCCCTCCGATTGGGCCACGTGTCCTCATACCATTTGCCCAAAATCTGACACGTGTCACAATCCAATTCGCCAGCAACCAAACATTAAACGTGTGCCACGTCATCGCCACACATGTTGCTGATGTCATCCGACACGCAGGATGCTGACGTCATCATGTGCCACGTGTCACCCTTCCAGTGGTGACACGTGTCACCTCAGGATTGGCCAAACCGTATGCTGAAAAGTCCAAAAATGCATGACATGTGTCACGCCCTGGAGCTGCCACATGTCTTGTACGGACATGCCACGTATGTTGTACGGTCCTGCCACATGTCCTGTATGGACTGTACGGACAGGTACAGTCAGCATCAAATTTTTGCCTGTTTGGCTCGGCGAACAGATTGCGATAACTTCTTCATATGGACTCTGTTTGAGAAAGTAAATATACCACCAGAATCAAGAAGACGAGACAGACGCAATGGCACCATTTTCGTCGCATTCCAAGCACTTTGAAAATTGAGCAAATTTTTGCCCCCTGGTCCAAATTTTGATCACACCTTCCCACTGAAAGGCTTTTGGACCCACAAAAGATTATTTGTCTTCTTTCAATTTATATCAAAATCTTTTCGACAATCACCTGAATACTTTGACATGCCTTGCACGGCAACTGGCTATGTCCTGCAACCACTGCTCTCTGGCTGCTGCTGACCCACTACTCTCTCTGTGCTTGGAAGACTGCCAACCTTCCCACTGAGAATCAAGTCCCTCTTTCGAACTCTTCGGCATCAACATAATCAGCTCTCCAATGGCTGCAAAAACTTCCTGTGACATCTTGTCACAAGCCAAGAAAACCATCAATCTTGAAAAAAATTATACAAGACTGAAAAATGATGCCAACAAAAATCTTTTTCTCTTCAAACAAACTGTCGCATCTCGTCCTTTATCAAAGCACATGGCGTTTTCCTACATCTCGATGTACTCAAAATTGACTTACAAGCCAACAAACACCATCGACTAAAACACAAGTCGAACAACATGATCAACACAACATAGTCGTCAGAAAATCATCAACACCAGTCGAGACTCATTCGAAACATCATATCGACCTTCCCATAAATGCACACATAACGCGGAAAAGTGTATTTACAATCAGAAAAATGCAAGCGTTACTTGCGTAAGAAATCCAACCATTTCTTACCAAACCAACTGAACGGTGACTTTTTCTGCAGAACGTCGTCCTCTTGTGAATCATCTTGACTCACATCAATGATGGAATCTCCACTTCCATTCTTGCCAATCTTCTTATCCAACTGCTTCTGAGGCTGTGGACGAATAGTTGGATGCAACGTCCAACATTGGTCAACAAGATGACCTCGCTTCTGACAATGAGTGCAAACCTTTTGCATCCTCCTTTCACGCTGCCTTTGCTTAGAAAGTTTCCTGAAAGCGATTAATCTTTTCCAACACTTTGAAACATGATGGTTATACAAACCACAATATGTACAAGGATTCTTTCTTCCAAATTTATCATGCTTAACATAATCAAATGCAACTGAACGATAAGCAGAATTATACCTTGAACATTCACCTTTATTGCCTCTTTGAGGAGGTGAAGCTGAAGAGTTACAAGCTCTCCTTTGAAGATGATCAACAGTGTTATTGTCCTCATCACTGTCACAACTCTCACATTTGCATTCATCCTGAACACAAGCCTTGCATGCTGGAGGGATCGAACTTTCACCAAAAGTTCTTGAACTTTCACCTTTAAAGCCTTCTTGAGGGGGTGAACTTGAAACAAAGTTTATCCTTGGAACTTTTTCCCTTGTCTCCTTGACTTTGGAATTTGCTCCATCTTGCCGTTCATATCCAAGACCACAAAACTTAGGTATTTCTTCAACAACAATAGGCTCAACAATGCCTTGTGCATGCTTACCCAAACCTTTACCTTCATAGCCCATCTTTAACAACAACTTGGACCCTATTCCTCTGGTGTGACTTTCAAAACCACCAAAACATTCATCTTTAGAGGAATTAGAAGATAAACTAACACTGCATACCTTATGTTCATGCATGTACTTGGTAAGGGTTTCCTTTGCCTCATGGAGTTGAATCTCCATCTCATGCAACCTTTGCAAAAGATGGTCTTTCTCCTGCTTCATGGTCATCAACTGCTCTTCAAGGGAAATGTTCTTATTCATGTCTTCATACATCTCTTTCATCAAATATCTCAAAGTTATAATTTCTTCTTTAGATAATGAAAATGCATGAGAATTATCAATACTTGAAGCTTCCTCCATCTTTGCAAGATTTCAACTTCAACACAAAACTTTGCACAAAAACGAATAGCTAAATCTCAAGCTATCAATGGCACACACATGAGCAAAACAAACTTATGCTCTGATGCCACTTGATCTGAAAATAGAAGGCTGACTTGTTATGCTATGCAAGCACCCCTACTTCATTAAAATAAACTTTACAGGACCTTGCTTCATGTGTTAAAATATGCAATATAAAATTATGTGTTAAGTTCATGCTTCTTCCTTTAAATGTTTATCTGTGAGAAATTGTTTTTTTAAATGGTTAAATATGTGCTTTAAATGAAAACACAGCAACATAACTTGCAACAAATAAACCATCAAACGCACAACAAGAACAATATGATAAAGGAGTTCACCCCCCTACGGGCTACATCTCCTTGAGCCTCCATAATGGACTTGGCTCTCTGGGATTAATTAGTCAAAAGTTTTTTTACAAGCTGCTGCTCAAATCCAATGGAAAAACAAATTGTACCATTGAGATCAGAACACATAAAAACCCCAAAAATGACTAATAGAACTCTGAAAACGGATCATGGCTCATCCGGGCATGACCTCTTCTACATGTAGCCATAAGCTTCCCTGAGCTTCTCTTTGGCAAAAACACCTGTAAAATTTCTCAATAGCCTCTGAAACCTGTCCCAATTTGTTTAGAGCATATCAATTAGCCAAAAATGATTATTCAATCACATAAAACAAACATAGGCTCACCAAACCATGTCCTCGATCAATGAGGGCTTCAAGCTCCCTGGAGCTTGCTGAAAATTCAATGGTGAAAAACTTGTAGAAGAAGTCTTCAAATGGCCTTTAAAATAGCACCAATGGATCCAGCACGTCCAAAAACCCCTAGCTGGGCTTTTACGGCACCTCAATCGGCCAAAAGATGAAGAAGTTAGGCCTCCTCCATTCTTCTTCCTTCAAGCTTTCTGACACTGGTTCGCCAAAACGCACCTCTGTGTGCATGAACCTGGAACACACTCCAAAACGTGCGTTTAAACCCAGCACTGAGCGGTTCCGAATAACCGTGCAAACTGTAGGACAGTTAGGGCGCCTCCAGCCCCCAACTGCCTAGCACTCGGTCACCTGGGTCATACGACCTCGGGCTATGCATAAAAAGGCTAACGGTTTTAAAACCGTGCCAACCGTTTAAAACCGCACGCATTATACACAATGGTAATACAAAAACTTTGGTTTAAAAATCCGCACCACATTTTAATATCAGTCATATGTAATATGGTGCAAAAATCGTGGATTAACCGTTCAAACCAAACAAAACGCGCCCACGCTATGTTATACGGTGGTCATATATGTTAAACGGTGCATGACCAAGGGTTGGGGCTAAGCCCCGGCCTAGTCGCGCCCAAACCATACCACAAACGCTAACTTAAATACAATAAAACCCGCATTATAAACAAGAACTAGTGCTTGGTCTACCGATCGGGCAAACTTTGTTAAGGCGTGCGCGGTGGGGAGGTCACCGGTTCGAATCCGGTCCTCCACACATAATTTTGATACACAAACCAAAATACCAAAAATGAGGGGGACACGTGACACCCTCCGATTGGGCCATGTGTCCTCATACCATTTGCCCAAAATTTGACACATGTCACAATCCAATTCACCAGCAACCAACCATTAAACGCGTGCCACATCATCGCCACACGTGCTGCTGACATCATCCGACACGCAGGATGCTTACGTCATCATGTGCCACGTGTCACCCTTCCAGTGGTGACACGTGTCACCTCAGGATTGGCCAAACCGTACGCTGAAAAGTCCAAAAATGCATGACATGTGTCATGCCCTGGAGCCACCACGTGTCCTGTATGGACATGCCACGTATGTTGTACGGTCCTGCCACGTGTCCTGTACGGACAGGTACAGTCAGCATCAAATTTTTGCCTATTTGGCTCGGTGAACAGATCATGATAACTTCTCCATACGGACTTCGTTTGAGAAAGTTAATATACCGTCGAAATCAGGAAAATGAGACGGACACAATGGCACTGTTTTCATCGCATTCCAAGCACTTTGAAAATTGAGCAAATTTTTGCCCCCTAATCCAGATTTTGATCATTTAAAAAATAACTTTGGCTGAGGAAATTCTTACCTAAATTCCCTTCAACAATTATGCAATAAGAGTAATAAAAACTCATACCTACATGACTTCCATTAATAAATTTGATGTTACCTGTATGGTTGATGGCAGTAGAAGCTTTCATTCTTCTTTTATCAAACCTAACCAACCTTAACGTTTATGTTGCTTCCTTCCATATGCAGCAACATCATCAACAAAACTTGCAACATGAAAGAATTTGTTTTCTTCTTATGGTTGTTCAACCAACCCTATTTCAACTGTTGCTACCACAATTTCAACAACTTCTTTCTCATGTGCAACTTTTCCTTGATGATCCCAGAAGTCTTCAATTGTTCCCAGATTCTTGAATCTTCTTGTGCTCTCATTGTAGTGACTGTAGATGATTGTTTTTGTCCTGTGCACTTTCTAGCCAAATCACTCTTGGTTGCCTTTGCATTTCCAGCCAATTACTAATGCTGACATTAACCTTCAACTTTTTATTTGTTTTCTAGATCCATCTATCCCAACTAGCTTCAAACTTGACTTACCTATCCAATCTCTAACATATTGTAAGGATGCACATATGCCCCCTTTTCTAGTTGCATAGAATTAAATGAAAGCCCTTCTTTTACCTTACCATCATACATTCAAGTGATACCTCCAACCTTTTGGGTTGTCACTCATGGCTCTATGTTACTTAATATGGATTTTTTTCAGGCATGATCTCCTCTACATTCAAAACCATGCATAGAATTGTTTTCTTCTTCCTGGTTCCTCATTTATTTCTCTTTAGAAGTCACTTCACTTTTTAATTATTCTTGACTTGATATCTCCATGCTCTCGTGGAAATACCTTCACACCTTTGGAGTGCATCAACAATCCTATACTATTCTATCTTTCCTTCCTGGAGTGTTGACATGCATTCCTATTAGCTTAATATATATCTCATTGTTTATTCTTCCATTATCTTAGGATGTTCATGGACTTGACTCCATCCAGGAGTTTTTCCTTGTCTACTTTGCATACTTGCCACCACATATTATGCTAATATTAATTTTCATCATTCCCCTATTACTTGGATCCCTCTGATCCAACGCCTTCATGACCCAATTATATTACAAGTCATATTCTCTGAGTAACCTTGGGTAGTTAACACCAACTTCTTTCTTGAAGCAATTTGGTTTATCCTTTCCATGACCGATCATATCAACATTGGTATTATCTTGATGAATTATTATTTTCTCCTGACTTGACCCATCTGACTTTTCAACCTGACTAGAAAAATAAACTTTTGTCATGCCATATTTGATGACCTTCATGTCATTCTTCCAATACGTAGTTTGTTAGCAATAATGGAGGTGATACCTCCAATCTGTAGGACTGATCTTTAGAGATGTCATATCTTGTCTCCAAACTCTTTCATTTTCCATAAAAAATTCCTTATTCCCATGCTTTGCATCTCCATATGAACTTATGTTTCACGCATTATCATGTATCGCAGATGGCTTTCTCAACCTAGCATTCACATTTGATGTGCAAATATTGTCACCTAGATTGTCTTCCCCAAACAAGAATTTCATTTGGGGTTTCGATGTTGCTTATTGAACCCAACATCTAGTCCAATGAATTCTTAAATATTTCAATGCAAATGAAGAATCATCTTTGTCCTTCTTTCTTCGATATGTAGACATCGCTATCATTTTTTATTTTTTATTTTTAAATGTAACCAATACATCTAAAAACGAACGTACAACAATTTTTGTTAGCTAGAACCACGATATACCATTTTGGCATTATATGCACAACTTTTCCTTTTATGGTCACCAAAAATATCCTCTCTGACTTCCTGTGATATAAGCTACTCAATCCTCAACTATGGATGAGTACCTAGAATCCTCTTTCTAAGATCTTTACAATGGCTAATTCCTTGCTCAATTCTGATCTTTGAGCATAAAGCTATGATCCTTTAAGACTTATGCTTTTTATCTTATGCATTCCTTGTGCAATTGATCTCTTTTCTCTGAGATAATGGATCTTAGATATTTTTTGGACCCTATCAAAAACTTTCCGGGTATTCAGTACCTCTTTTGATGCAGGTTTGAACCAGACGAAACCCACAAGCTTCCTTCCTAACCACTTTTCCCTTCTTTAACACAGTATTTGGGCGCTAGTCCCTTTTATTCAACCCTCAATTTTCATGTGACCACGGGTTGTGACCCGGTGCTATTGGATAGTTGCTTATCTAGAGCCTTGAGAGCTTCGGGGCTCTGAAACTTCGGCCTCATAAGTTCTGGGTTGTCCATACTCTCCAACCTTCTAGAGTGCCCAGTCTCTGAACTGTGGTATCGGTTGCCATGTACCTTCTCCCAATCAATGGTCGAGATTAACTCCGACCTCTGGGAGTTCTTGATCCGGATTTTATAAGAAGAATGAAATGAATATAGATTATTAATAGGTGCTTAACACAAAATAACAGAGATACAGTAAAACTGGTTTTCTATTCAATAACGAAATAAGCTAAAACTGTAAAATGCAGCAGAAACAAGCTTGCTGGAATGGTGGCGGCTTATCTCTGAGAAGAGATGTGACGGCAGTGCACATTTGAAAGAAGAAGGTTACAATGAGGCTTTGAAGGCCCTTTTACAATAAGCAAGAATTCCAAAAACCCTATACATCCAANAAGTCATGTGGGCCCCGTTTGGGTAAGCTAGTACATCAACTTCCCGGGGTCATAACTTTTGCATACGATCTCCGTTTTAGGCGTGTGATAGCCCGTTGGAAAGATATCACAGAGGAGATTCATTTTTGGGGCTCAATAATTCCTTTGTATATCATTGAGGAGCTCGATACTGAAAACCCTTCATTTAGGCCCTCAAAATGGCCCCGAAAGTAAAAATTGCTAAAAATAGTAAATTGCCAAAAATGTCATAAAACTGTTTTGAGCCAGTTGGAAAAGGTGGGTGGCCACCGATATCCATCTGGATCAATCCTCCCTCCTTAGTAATCAGTGGTCTCCATTGCGTTGAGGTCCCCCATTAGATGAGGAAATTTCTGTTAAATTTGGCCCTGGGTGAGCCACTTGCCTTGGTGCAGGAGCTGTCCTGCTTTGACGACTCGATAAAGTTGGATCCTTTGTTGTCGAGTGCCCTTGATCTGTCTATCCACAATCTGATCATTGGATGCCTATTGTATGCAGTCGAGGTTGAGCTCTGTTGGTGTCAGTTGTTCTGCTACTTCTGAGGTGTCCAATAATGGTGGGAAATAAGGGCGAAGGAGATCCACGTTGAACACTGGGTGCAAGCCAAGGAAAAGAGGAATGTTGAGCTCAAAATAATTATCCCCCATGGCCTTGGTGATAGTGTACGGTCCATAACAGAGTGGGTGAAGCTTTCGATGGGGTCCTGTAAGGCATTCTTTCTGCAAGTGCAACCAAACTTTGTCGCCCACCTGAAACTTATGCGACACCCGATGTTGATCATGGCGTTGTTTGTACTTGTCATTGGACTTCTGTAGGATATCCTGAACTTGTTGGCGGATGTGCTGGATCCGCTCAATGAACCGGGTGGCTTTGTTAGCTTCAGTTGGAGCAGGAGATGATTTAGTCGAGGTGACCGCAAGGGGAAGTGCAACCTCTATGGGACCTAATGGTTGGAATTCCAACCCCACTTGAAAGTGGCTGTGGCCAATTGAGTTATGCAAGGCTTGATTGTAGCTATGTTGGATATAAGGAAGGCTCTCATCCCATGTGCGAGGGTTCTTTGAATTATACATGCGAAGGATATGCACAATCATTCGATTTACAACCTCAGTTTGGCCATCTGTCTGGGGGTGGAAGGTCGTGGATTTGGTGAGCTTGGTGTCCAACAGTGTCCAGAGGCTCGACCAGAATGTGCTGAGAAATCAACTATTCCGATTTGAGACAATGGTTTGTGGGATTCCAAAATGTACCCAGACTCATTCAAAGAAGATCTTGGCAGTGGCCTCTACTGTGACGCTCTTCTTGCAGGCAACCAGAATCGCCATCTTAGAAAAGTGATCAACAACCACAAAAACATAGTCATTTCCCCACTTCGTGGATGGGAGGCCCGACATGTAGTCCATTGAGATGGATTCCCATGGCCTGTCAGGAGTAGGAAGAGGGGTGTACAAGCCCTATTTCTTAGTGGTCGATTTGGCAATAGCGCAGGCAGTGCAGGACCTGATATACTTACCGACCTCCTGTCGAAGTTTCATCCAGTAGAAATATTTTTGTAGCATCGCCACTATTTTTTCGATGCTGAAGTGTCCTGCCAGCTGACTGTAGTGGGCTTCCCAGATCATCTTCGCTCGCTCGCTTGATGGAACACAGATATGGCCCATATGACACAACAACCCATCTTGAAGATGGGAATTATCGACAACTACATTTGCACCCAACATTTGGTAGGTGGTGGCGAAGTTAGGGTCTGTCTCATAGAGTTGGGGCCATCCAGATGTCTCATGGCTGCAAGAGTCTACCACCATGGTGAGTGCCGCGACTGGTGGTCTGTTGAGGCAATCAGTGATGCGATTGGTGCTTCCTATTTTATACTTGATGTTGAGGTGGAATTGCTGCAAGTATGTGGACCACTTTTGATGGCGGTCATTTTGTAGTTTTCCCTGTGTCCGCATGAACTACAGTGGCTTATGATCACTGTGGATGACTGTCTCCTTCCCAAGAATGTAATGTCTCCACTGGCGACATGCTTGCACAATGGAGTACATTTCTTTATCATAAGTAGGGTACTTACGGACAGTTTCTGACAGTGTCTCACTATGATAGGCCACGGGGTGGTCATGCTGAGTGAGAATGGCACCCACGACATAGTCTGAAGCATCTATCTCGATCTCAAAGGGATGCTGCAAGTCTAGTAGTGAAAGTACTGGGGCTGAGCATAAGCGCTACTTCAAATCATCAAATGCTTGTTGTTGGGACCGGCCCCACGCAAATTTCTCCTTACCACCACCCCTGTTTATTTGGCTAAGGGCCCATGCAATATGGGAGAAACCCAACATGAACCTGCGGTAGAAATTAACAAGTCCCAAGAAGCTTTGAAGCTCAGTGAGTGTTGTTGGGGCTAGCCAGTCACGGATGACTTGGATCTTGGTTGGATCCACATGTATGCCATGCTGATCAATGACGTAGCCCAGGTAATGGACCCTGTCCATGCCGAAGGAGCATTTTTCTAGGTTGGCATATATCTTGTGCTACCGCAAGGTGTGTAGAACCTACTGAATATGTTGCAAGTGTTCGTCCCAAGTCTTGTTGTAAATTAGAATGTCATCCAGATACACCACTACAAAAGTATTGGTGACTGGTCACAGGATATCGTCCATCATCCTCATGAAAGTGGCTGGAGAATTTGTCAAACCAAAGGGCATGACCAACCATTCAAAAAGTCCTTCCTTTGACTTGAAGGTGGTCTTCCATACATCTGTCTGTTCTATCGGGACCTGGTGGTAGCCAGACTTCAGATCAATCTTACTGAAGTATTTGGCCCCCGTGAGTTGATCAAGGAGGTCATCGATTCGGGGAATCGGATACTGGTTTCTGACAGTGATTTTATTCAGAGCCCGGTAATCAATACAGAGTCGCCAGGTTCCATCTTTCTTCTGTACCAGCACGATTGGGCTCCCGCAAGGTGATGAGCTAGGGCATATGTGCCCCTTGTGGAGCAATTTTTGGATCTATCTCTTGATCTCCTCATTCTCTAACAAAGAGCAACGATAGACTGGCCCATTGGGCAGTGGTGCGTCGGGGGTCAGATCGATGGGGTTCTTGACCTAGCAATGCAGAGGTACCCCTGTAGGTGAGGAGAAGATATCCAAGTATTCTTCCATGACCTTATCTACTTGCTTCTGCTGTGTGGAGAGGTTGACCGCAGAGACCCTGGATGTGGCTACGATCTTTTGCTTATTCTGAGAGTGAATCACAAAGAAGACAAACTTCCTCATCTGAGAGATTACCTTCCTGCATTTCTTAGCGGAGATCAGGGAAATAGCACTAGGTGGGACCGCCTCGGGTATCCTATACAATTTCCTATTCAAAGTAATAATAACACTACGAGGCCTAGACTCATATACAACATGACGTTTCCATAAATAAGGTTGGCCCAAAAGAACATCACAAACTTCAAGAGGAGCAACATCACACAATACCTCGTCTTTGAAGGGCTTGATGCCATACGATAGTCGACACTGTTGGCCGACGCATAGATCGCTTCCTTGGCAGAGCCATCCAATGGTGTAGGGTTGTGGGTGCGGCATTGTTGGCAGGGCTAGCGGCTTGACAACCTCTGTTGAGATGAGGTTCTTCTAGCTACCGCTGTCAACGATGAAGTGCAGCGGAGTGCCTTTTACCCACATCTGTGAATGGAATAGGCGCTCTCCTTCTTCTATCTCGTCTGGTTCACCAGGCTGGATCTTGGTGGTAGCAACGGTGGCATTGGGTTCTGCATCAATGATCCATCTTTCCCTTTCTGGTTCTATCTCAGAGTCAGAATCTACATCTAATTCAAAGGCTTTCACTTCGGCCACCAGTGACTGCTTTGAGCGACAGTCGACAGTGTTATGCCAAGGGCTCTTATGGAAGTCGCACCACTTCCCGGTATCTTTCTTTGTCTTTCCGGTGTCCTTCTTTGCTTGCGGCTTGTACTGGTTGTCTTGATATTGTCCATGTTTTCTCTATCCTTTGTTCAATGGTTTGGGGCCACCCTTTTCTGGCTTTTGTTGTGAGGGGTTCCCAGGCCCAAATTGCCGCGTCTTTTGTTTGAGCTTCTGCTCGATTTTGACGGCATATCGGTAGGTCGCGCCCAAGGATGAGATGTCTAGAAATTACATTTTGGTCTGGATGTATCTATGCAGAGCACCATGATACTTCAGCACCAGATGTCACTCTGAATCTTTGATACCCAACTTGGTGCACAAGGTATGGAAGATATTTGTGAAATCTGGCACTGCTTGGTCTCTTTCTTGCCGCAGTGTGGTCCATTTGGTATACAGGTTGTCATAACTTCCGACAGGGTAGTATTGTTCCTTAATAGCATCCCTGAAGGATTCTTAGGTGGTCGTGACTGAAAATAATGAGGTTTCATCTATTTCCTTTTGCTCACAGAAAGTTTCCCACCAATCTTTGACATGGGGAATGGCTTTGAGGAGCACAAAAGTAATCTTTTCTCTATTCGAAAATTTATGAACAGAAAAATACCCTTCTAGTAGATTCAACCACTTGTATATAGCATCTACATCTATCTGACCTTCAAATATAGGAATATCAAAGTTTATTTGTACCTGAAGGGGGCGCCACCTCCGTTCGAAGAAGATGCATCACCTGTTGGTAGTTGCCGAAGGATTTGCGCGAAACTATCCATCATCTCATTCCTCTGTTGCATGAGGGCTTCCTCAATCAATAGTTTGAAAGGATCTCCTGTCCCGTCATCTTTCTTTTCTCCTACCATGGGAGGTCACTTGGGCATGCGAGAGCTTCTATCCTCAAGAGAAACAAGCTCGAGACCCAACTCTTTGTACTCCGACCTCGTTGGGGACATGCATTAAGACGACAAGGAGCAGACTACTCTGATACCACTGATCCTGATTTTATGAGCAGAATGAAATGAATACAGATTATTAACAGGTGCTTAACAAAAAATAATAGAGATACAGTAAAACTAGTTTTCTATTCAATAACGAAATAAACTGAAACTGTAAAATGCAATGGAAACAAGCTTGCTGGAATGGTGGCGGCTTATCTCTGAGAAGAGATGTGACTGCAGTGCGCATTCGCAAGAAGAAGATTACAATGAGGCTTTGAAGGATTTTTTACAATAAGAAAGAATTCCAAAAACCCTAGACATCCAAAAACCTAACCCTAGGAGATGAAATGCCAAAAGTCATGTGGGCCCCATTTGGGTAAGCTAGTACATCAACTTCCCGGGGTCGTAACTTTTTCATACGATCTCCGTTTTAGGCGTGTGATAGCCCGTTGGAAATTTATCGCCGAGGAGATTCATTTTGGGGGCTCAATCATGCCTTTGGCTATCACTGAGGATCTTGATACCGAAAAACCTTCATTTAGGCCCTCAAAATGGCCCCGAAAGCAAAAACTGCTAAAAATAGTAAATTGCCAAAAATGTCAGAAAACTATTTTGAGCCAATTGGAAAAGGTGGGTGGCCACCGATATCCATATGGATCAGTTCTCGACTCAATGCAACTGAAACACAGTTCCTCCGGAGTACCAAGTCTCTGAACCTTGGGATCAGGCGGCACGCATCCACTCGGGCCCACAGTCTCCATGCTTGAACGAGTAAATATTGAAAACATCACATCAAATTTAGTACTTTTAAAATTACGGGGACATGGGTTGGTGATTTTGTAGTAACCCACTAATCGTACTATAATTGTCCCCACACTGACACGTACCCCTTCTGAGAAACCGTGGTTTGGATTAGGGGACTACTCTATAGAATTATATGTCGCACAACTTCGATCTTTGCAATGCCTCCCGACCGTCGATCTTGATAGATCATGATCAAAGTTAATGCAGCCTCGATCTAGCTAACTTGTTTTCCAAGTTCAAATAACTTGTGCCACCACCTGGAGCATCATGTGGCAGGACATATGAAGTCAACACGCGGCCCAATCAAGTGGGTGACATATGTCATGTTCTAACTAGAATTAATATCTTACAAAGGTTCTTAACTCACTAACATTGGGCACACGTCCCATGTGTCCACGTCATCCCTAGTGACGTCAGCAAGTCACATCACTTAGGGACTTCAAAAGTTCTGGGACTTTAGAATATTTTACACTTTCACCCCTCAAATATTTCAAACGTCGAACTCTCAAACTTCTTAACCTTCTGGATCCACATAGTACAGTTGTCATCAATTAAGGTGGTGACGCATGGTAGACCTAGGTAGGTCCACTTCACCCAAGGTGACATCATATTGCCATGTCATACCTGGCACTTCGGGACTTCGGGGATTTCTTTCCTTTTATGCAACCACAAACCATTCTTCCAGAGTTTCTAAACTTTGAACCTTCTTAATCTTTGGACACATATCCCTTGGAATAGATGGTTCAGATTGGTTATGTATTTCAGGACTTCAATAGTTTTCTCTACTTATATCTTTAAAACAACCGGAGGGGTGAATTCTGAAGGACTTTGGTGCCTAACCTCTGTGAATCTTCTCTCAATATGACGGTTGTGGGTGATATGTCTCCCTCCGAAGAAATCCAATGGCCCAATTTAACTCTACGACCCAATACCACGTCTGTCGTAGATTGTCAAACTACTATACCCCTGAGCCTGTGAACATAGTCCAAGGGTTCTCTTAGCGCCCTTATGAAACTATGTACATAAAAATTCTTTGGAATTTTTACTCCAAATTCCTCGTTCTTGGCCCATCCAAGTTCAATGTTGAAACCATGGGCTCTTAACTTGAATTTTGTCCATTTCGACAACAATTCCTTTCCAGAAATTTTTCTTCAACTTCCACTTACATGGCCCATCCAGGCTCAGTGTTGAAACCTTGGCTCTAATACCATTTTGTAATTTCCCCCGCCACCAACCGCTGCTGGGTAGCTCTACCTAACGCCTGAATCCTTTAATTCTCTTCTCTTATACCATTTTTTTAGTCCCCCGACCACTTAGGTCGGGTCATGCTATCTCGTAGAAATAACAATTATCATCTACTTATAAATATAAACATAAACAAACAACATATTCTTCTAATACACAGACTAATGCAGAAATAACAGTAAAAACATACATGCAGTAATCACAGGCAGAACCCATAATATAACAACATATACAGGCAATACTCATCAATATAGTACAAATACACAACATGTAAATGAACATAGGAATGGGTACTTATATTTTAATTGAAGTACACCAACTGCATGCAGAACTTCCACGAACCTTCCATCCATAGACCATGCTGCTCATCATGCTCGGTAGTGGGTCATCCTTGAGCTGAGACTAAAATCCATTGGGCAAGGGAATTCTAGGATTGGCAAGGACAACAAGGAATTTTCACAGAACAACAGGAAGGATATTTTATCCCAGGAGACACTTATGCCCACAACCCACAGACCCTCATTCCCCACACACTTGTTCCACCCTAGGAGGGTACACCTTCACTAATACAAGTCCATCGGCTACTACACCTCCCTTCCCTTAGGCTTCAACAACAAGCTAGACCAGAAGTCTCAAAGTATTGTAGCTACTACGGGACTCCCTCTAGGAGAACTCACTCCCCAACAAACTCTCTCACCTGGGGAGAGTTTCTCACAAGCCTAACAACCTGCTTCTTCAATTTACCTCTTAAGTCGAACGGACATGGGTGATGTCAACAACAGAAAATGGGTAAGGACATGGGATATGGCAGCAAGCCAACCTTAGCCAAGGAACTACATTGGCAGAAACAACCAACCTCTAAGTCACAACATGGGCTCGGAAACAATACAGGTGCATTGGGCTTCACAGGAAATACGCAGGACAACTCCAGTATCTGCAGGTTACAATGGCGCGTGCATCAGTGGGGAGTATGGTGGACTTCCAACGTGACTAACCTTGCGAGAGTGCAGACCGAATGGTGAAGGATCGTGACCGTCCTCAGAATCGTTAGACTCATGAATGAGATCCACCGACAATGATCTGACTTTCCGACTTAAAACTGCATGCGCCCACGTTGACACATGTCTCCCTGAAGTTGCATGAGCTCCACTGAACACTCGTCCCCCTTTCCCCTAGGAACTTAGGATAACATAGTTATATCAAACCTTAGCTTCTAGGAAATAATAATATAGCATTGCTCCTTTAGAGTTAATCCCTCTATATTATCCCCTATTCCTAGACACTTAGCCCCTTCCCCACCTAGTGGAGCTTAGTCCCCCATAACACTTTCTTTGTGGAGGGTCTAAACACAACGATGTATAATTTTTATTAATGATTTGCATAATTACATATACAAAATAGGCTCCTCGCCTTAGCATCCTAGGCTCTCTGGCCTAATCATGACATAAGCCTCCTAGCTTATTATAACTCGTCTCACCATCTTAACAAACTTGTTTACAATTCATAATTACAATTGGGCTCTACCGGGGGATATTACAATCTGCCTCCTTGTTGATGATCTAGTTACAGGTCTGCCAAGTCTTTCTTTGTCAAATACTTATGGACTAAATATCACTTTTTTCCCTGGTGGAGGCTCGACTTCCAAAACATCCTCAGCTTCATGATAGGGGAATGTCTCATCTGCAAGAGTTATTTTCTTTGTTGATGACCTAGTGAGTGATTTCTTGGGTGTTTCCATTTTTGTTGTTTCGGGAGTGAAAAGGAGCTTCTTGCCTTTTAGTTTTCTTCCCTTACTATCATGGATCTCTTCAATGTTTACAATTGTCTCAGCACCCTGTAGTGGTTCTTTACCCTTTTTTTGGATCCTTTGTTGAGAGAATTTTTGGTAGTAGTCTCAGGGGTTTCAATCACAATAGGTTGTTATTTTTCATCTCCTTTTTTTTCTTTTTAAACTATTGGAAACTGCTTTAGCACATGTGGAAGGAATACTTTTCTTTGATGGTGGGGAACTAGTGGTTTCTGCACAAAATCCTGATGTAGACAAAAAATAACTCCATTCCCTATTTTTTTTCTTAAGTTCCTCAAGGACTAACAATTTGATGAGACTGAAATGAAACAAACTAGGCTCAACTTGCTTAGATTTATCTTGTACTTTATTAGCCATTTTTCTCGTGCTTCTACAAAGATAATATGGAAGATTTAGCGATTTCTTACTTGTAAAGTGCATGAGTAGTCTAATATGGTATAGGTACACCTTATTGAATCACCCCTCACAAGTGAAGTATCTCTGGATTACTCTCAGTAGCCGGTCATGGTGTTATAACATATAGCTCCTTGGCACCCCCTTTGATAGGTTTTCATTCTGAAATTCTGACTTGATATCATCATTACAGTAGGAGGAATACATAGGCATCCCCTTGAACCACCTCTCAACTTCCAGGGGCATCTCTATTGTTGTTGCAATTGTCTTCTCTGTGACTTGAATTCCAAGTGATCCAACCTTCATTTTGAATCCATCAAAATTTAGGGAAAATTGTTTAGCTACCTCCATGTGACCTCCCTATAGATTTTCACATAAGGTAATGCATTCCAATTCTTGGAAAGATTCTCTGAAAATGGGATTTGAGTCCAGCAATTACAAACCCTGGGGTTCAAACCTCACTATCCCACCCCCCTTGTATGTTTTCTTCCTTTGATATTTTTTCTCCATGGTTGTTGGTGAAGAGTGTTGTGATGATGGTGTGATCCAAAAAGGATCCAGAGAAGGCTAAGAAAAAATCAGAATGCACAGAGGCAACTCAAAATGCTCAGAATGGCTTCAGCAGACAGCAAAAGGGAAAAAAAATCAAAGTTCCCAAAACTTAGTGAAAATAGAATGATCGCGAAGAGCGCGTTTCATGATTTCTAACGGCACAAATGGCTCATCAAACACAGTTACTGATCAAAAGATATAAGCAGTCAAAGATCAGTTCAAACTTGGTCAAAAGACAAAAAGTCAAGGTGACACATGGAACCACTGCAAGGGTGACATGTGGCATGTTTGTACAGTTGATTTGGCATGGCATGACATGGCAAGGTAGACACATGGACGAATTGAGTGATGACAAGTGTCAATTTCATGGACAAATTATATGGTGCCACATGGCCCAGTCATGGGCTGCCACGTGGCACCCCTCTAGTGGTTGGTAGGTGTAAAAGTTTTATGACTCCACAAGAGTCAAACTCATGACCTCTCTAGCCCAAAGGCCTTACAAATCCACACCAACCAATACTCCAATACATGTTCCTTTTTTATACTATGGAACATATTTAATTTAAGTTGCTATAAGGTTTCATATGGGGGAGAAAAGGGGTAGGCCTTCATCCCAGCCCTTAGTTTCATATTGCACCCATATGACCATATCCTCCTCCAGTCTAGTAACATTCTACCATATGTGGTAAACGATCCACCAAATATAGAAGCAGCTCCACCATTTTAGCAGATCCTCCAAAACTGTTAACGAATTACCAAAAGAATCGGGAGTCTGTGGGGTTCGACCCCAAAACCTCCCCAACAACCAAATCCTTAATATAACATCCACGCCAGCGTGCCAACGGATCCTTTAATGCTTAAATTCCCAAGTTTTTTTATAAAAGGGGGTCTCTCCGTCATATTTCGAGACATAAAGCACAAGAGAGGAGTCTAAGCACGCTCGTATGGACTTGTATGGACTGGGGCATGCTTTTCATCATTGGAAATTTTTCGTCGAGCTCTACACAATGAAGTATTTTTTTAGAGCATTTGAGACGATTAAATTTTGATCATTTATGAATCCTTTTGGACCTCTATGATGGTTATGGAACTTCTTGAACCTTTGTGAGCGTTTTGAATCCTCCAAGATCAGGGGAAGAGCTAGCCTTTTTTCCTGATTTGTGGTCCTGACTTTGTATTAGCATTGGTTGTGATGTTACATGTGATTTATTTTTCTTTCTGACTACCATCCCAACTTCATTCGCAGATGTTGGGGCATTTGTGAGATTTTGATGTGTTTCTTGTTGCATTTTGGATTGCTCGATAGTATTTGTTGTGACCTTATTATCCTTAATTTCATATTTTGAATCATCCAATGGAGAGTACAGATCTAGAGAGTCCACATTGGATGGAGTGACATTGGATTTCAATGGAGCCTCTTTGGACTCCTTCTTGGGAGGGTCTACATCTAAGGAATATTACATGGAAATAAGTTGATGATCAATGTTGGGTCCTACATTTTAAAGAACCAATTTTGTAGATGCATAAAGGTTTTGTCGATGCATAAACATTTTGTGAAACAACAGAGCATAATAGTGGTGACTCCACATGGAAGAAAGCTAACTACCAGAGCGCCAGCAAGGAAAAAGAGTGATTCTCCAGCCAGAGGAAGAAGAAGGAAATCCTAGAAGCTTCGAGTGCATGCCAGAAGGATGTGAAATCAATAAAGTATAACAACGAAATCAAGAAACAACCAAGGGAATAATATAAATTGGGGAAATTGTATTGGGAAAAGGTTGGTTGTTGTTGTTGTTGTTGTTGTTTTGGGGATTTTTAGAATTGTCATGTGTTTTTGTTGTATTGTTTTGTTTATATTCCAATGTTGTACTAGATTACAAGAAACTATTTGGCTAGAATCTCTTTGTCAAGTGAAAGCTAATTATGGCTCTAGTATGTAAGCTGTGATATGAACAATCTACTCTATGTTCACAAGTCTAAGATATTATAATAAAGAAAGGAGTATTCGGTCATACAAAATATTGTTGTATTATGAATGAATGATTTATCTAATTTCATGTAACCTAACATGTGTTTTGTATTTACTAATTGTGTTATTGTTCTACCAATTTATGTAATGCGTGTGTTCACTTTAACATTGCACGACATAGACTATTCACTATTTTTTTTTATCTAAGTATCCTTATCATATGATCTCTTTATACTTGAGTATGGATCTGTGCTACAATCTGCTAGATATGATGATGTTTCCTTTGTAATTCACTTTATTACACAAAGTCTAGGTTGTTCTTCGGGTGAGACCTCCTTCCCTTGTGGAAGGTTGAATATGTCAACACAACTAGACTATAGAGATACCTTTGTTGATAACCTCCGAGAACCATGGTCTCCAACTTTGCACCAAAAAATTGTTTTGTTGTAGGGACCTAAATTTTGAGTGAGTTTTTAGAGGATACAACATCACATCATTAAATATGACATTGAAAGATGGTGGGAAAGAAGGTGTGACAAGTTTATCTTTCAAGAAATTGAGTTATGAAAAAAATGTTTGAGGGTTGTGAAGGACGAAGTTTTTTATTCTGAATGAGCCAGTGATCAATACGAAATCTTGTGGATTTGATTCCCAGAGGAGGTATACCAATGGCTTGATCAGTTTCAAGAAGCGCCATAATTTAAAGATCGCATCAAGAAAATATTTAATTGGATGATTGAGTGGCTTGCTTCTCTTCACAAGTTGGATCACCAAATTTGTCGAGCTATGGAATTTTGGGTCCAAACTACCATAGAAATATATATCATTGAATTTACCACAGAAATCCACCAGTCATTCTCAAAGGAAGAAGAAGTATTTTACGACGAAGCCAGAGGGATATTAATAAGAGAAATTTCGTTTTGGATGAATATCTTGTTGGTGGAGGAAGGAATGTTATCAGTTCCTTTGGTTGAAATGGTTGAGTAAAACCCTTTGCACATGAGGGGTGGGTGACTCACATGAGGATCCATGAGTTATGATACAAAGTTCTTGAGGCATGTGGGGTCATTGTCAAAAGAGTTCCAGAGATAGGCAAGATTAAAAAAGGGTTGTGGAGAGAGAAAATGTGGAAGTTGATGAAGAGGCATGATCATTTGTGTAAGGAGATTAGCCTCAAGAAGAGTCATACAAGAAAGTTAGAGAAGTTGAAAGAGTTGTAGTTACATGGAAGGATGACCATTCGATGGGTAAAGGAGATGTTTAGAGAGAAAGATGAGAGTTTTTGAGAGAGTCACCATGATGAAGGAAATTTAGCAGAAATAATCAAGATCGAAATTTCCACCGAGGATCAAGACTCAATTGTAACCTCTGAAGAAGTTGTGGGAGAATTGATCCCTACAACGCCCGAGGATGTGAAGTATACTAAAATATATGATATGATTTGGCTTCCTATTGTGACCCCCCAAGTGAAAGAATATTTCCCCAAAGACATAATACCCAGCCTTGGATCACCCAGTCCCTCAACACAATATTCCAACTAGTAAATTCTACAATAATCTCTCCTATCATTTATGTCATTTCACCTCATTCTAGTCCAACCAAGTCGAGTGGTACCAGTAGCAGCAGTCTGGAAAAGTTTTTAGGGTTATCTCAACCAAGACCTCTAGGATTTATATTGATAGGGTACCTAAATCCTCCCATGGTGCATCATCATGCCAGATCCCTCACCCGATACCCAGAATTATGGGGTAAAGGAGTTGAGGATATGGAATAACATTGGTTCCTGTTAGGCTCCTAACCCACACATAGGTAGAACAATATATTCGGATGTAATAAGGGTCAATATTAATAAGGCCTTTCAATAAAATAGAATAAGGCAGATGTAAGAAGACCTAATAGAAGCTTCTACTTCTAGAAGGATCTTCCTCTAGATGCTTCTTTTTAGTATAAATAGGATTCAAGGGTATGAAAACCATAGCTTGGATATTATTGTAATAGAGCTCTTCTCAACTGGAGGTTTCCCCCTCGAAGAGGCTCGTGAACATTGCTTTCATATTCAAAGTGTTATTTATGTTGTTATTATTATATCACTTCAGTGTTATTGTGGTGAATGTTCTAGTTATATTGTTGTTATTCTGCCATTACTAGAATTTTATTTATGTTATGCATACATTTTATATCTGGTATATTACAAGTGGTATCAGAGCACTTTCCTCAGCAGAAAGTGTGGGTTAAATTTTTTTTTCAGGGTAGAGACGTATTCTGGCATCTTTAAGCCACAGAGATCTGTCGTTACATGCATAAACCCACGGTTGAGGGATTCATACACACAAGAAATACAAGTGGTACTTAAGCGCACATCTGTTGGCCACCCTTGTAACCCCTGTTGGTACCCCTTTGAGTGGTAGTGCCTCAGACAGCACTTGTGTATGGATCAGCCTAGATTACCTAAAGCCCTCTTTAGATAAACCAATCGGCCGCCTGACTGCTATAGTGTCACCGAGAACAACACTCGGGAAGATACTCTCTAATACCTAGGTAGTTGGGTAGTATGGCTAAGGGTACGGTCTATCCTCCTTAGTTAGTGCCTTGATATATTGGGTCGAGTACTACTGTTGGACCAGGCATGTATATCATAGATCCATAGCACAAGGCAAACCCTTGTCTATAGAACCCTTGAATACCTAACCCTTGGGGACAGAAACATAAAAAAATTAAAACAGACAAGATCTATTGCCGTGCAATTGTGTTCGGGTTGCCAAGTAAATACACATTTATTTCTAGTTAAGAATTTGGGCATTTCCTCTCTGCAGTATTCTTCAAACTGGAGTATAACTCCGTAAAGAAAATAAAAAATAAAAAATAAAAGTCTAGAAATTTTTTCACCATTATTTCAGACCTATTCCATTGGATTCATCTCTTCGCCCTTATTTCACCCCGCCCACCCCTTTTCAGTTCCCCCATCCTCATGGCCAATACTCGTAGCCAAGACTTGGAAGATCGCTTCAACACCTTGCAATCTGGTCTCATTGACACCCAACAAGAAGTTAAACAACTCAGTGCCAATGTTGTCACCATCAATACAACCATGCAGTCCTCAATGGGCGAAATCAAACAAGACCTCACCACCCAACTTGAATAAGTCTTTTTGGCACTCTGCACCAAACTGCATATCCCTACAGATAACCCTTCCTCTTCCTCACCCCCACATACTGAAGGTGACCATTCCTCTCATTCACATACCTTGCAGAACCATCACTTTGAACGTGACCTACACCTTCCATGAGTGGATGTGACCAAATTTGATGGCTCGGACCCCACTGGTTGGGTAACCCAAATGGAACATTACTTCTCTTTATACAGAATTACAGATGACTTGGCCAAACTCCGGTATGGTGTTCTCCATCTAGATCAAGAATGTTGGCAATGGTGGCAATGGAGAAAAAATTCGTGTCAAGGGTATATTGCTTGGACACAATTTGTGGCACAGCGTTATGAACGCTTTGACACTGACACCAACCATTTGGGCCATTTAACAAATATGAAACAATTAGGAATAGTGGAAGACTTTATAGCTACCTTTGAGAGCCTGGCTTTTAGAACAGAGGGCATGTCTGATGCCTTTTTCCGAGAGTNGGATGAAATTCAGGCCCATGTCCTCATGGCTCGGCCTGAGAGTTGGGTGGAGACTACCAAAAGAGATAAAGAAGCACAACAGGTTGTATTTTCTCAAAACTGAAAACCCTCCTTCATCCCTTGCCCTAAACCAGTAAATCCCACTGCCCCCTCTGCTCCACTAAAGATCCAAAAATTGACCTAGGCTGAAATGGCTAAACTCCATCTCAAAGGCCTTTGTTATAACTGTGATGACAAATATTTCCCGGGCCACAAGTGTAAAGAACAAAATATTTTTATGGCCATCTCCGAAGAGATTTCGGAAGAAGATGAAGAAACTCCCTCTATGTATGAATCACCTGAATCCACTGACATAATCCCTCCCTCAAACCCTCCTGAAGTAGAACCAGTCATTTCCCTCAATTCTCTCACTGGATTCTCCTCTCCCCAAACCCTCAAGCTAATCGGTTACATCAAGCATCGAAAGTTCATCATTCTGGTTGATAGTGGAAGCACCCATGATTTTATTCATCGCCGCATTGCCTAAGAAACTCATTGCTACATCCATGTCGTCAATAATTTCCAAATCATGATTTCTAATGGTGGTTCCACGAAATGTGGAGGGCATTGTGAAAATGTGAGTCTCCAAATTGGTGACTACAACCTAAAATCCCATATGTTTTCTATCGACATGGGAGGTTGTGACATTGTGCTAGGTGCAGACTGGCTAAGGAATTTGGCTCCCATTCTCATGGATTTTAAATACTTAACCATGCAATTCGACCAAGAGGGCCACCAATATAAGTTCCAAGGCATCAGCGTCGGTCCACCTGAGATCATTAGTTCCCATCGCATGGAAAGGCTGCTCAAAAAGGGTCATTCTGGTGTTATCACCCAACTCCATGCCATACAAGCAACAGAGACACCCTCGGTACTGCAAGACCTCCAAGCCATCCTTTCTAAACATCAATTGGTCTTTTCCACTCCCCAAGGCCTCCCTTCTTCCCGTGGTGTTCATGATCATTCCATTCCCCTTGTACCAGGAAGACTTCCTCCCAATATCCGTCTGTATCATCACCCCTTTTCCCAAAAAAATGAAATTGAGAAAATGGTCCAAGAAGTCCTTAATGCAGGCGTTATCCACCCTAGTATGAGCCCCTATTTGTCTCCTGTGGTCATGGTCCTGAAAAAAGAAGGTTCTTGGAAAATGTGTCCTAAATTTCGTGCCCTCAACAAACTTACCATCAAAGACAAATTCCCCATTCCTGTCATTGATGACCTCCTGGATGAATTGAGTGGCACCCAATTCTTCACTAAACTGGATCTTCATTCGAGCTACCACCAGATACATATGAAAGAGGCGGATATCCTCAAGACTTCCTTTAGAACTCATGAGGGCCACTATGAGTTTTTGGTCATGCCCTTTGGCTTGTGTAATGCCCCCTCCACCTTCCAAAGCCTCATGAATCATGTCCTCCTTCCTTTTCTCTGCCATTTTGTCTTAGTTTTCTTTGATGATATCCTCATCTATAGAAAAACCTGGACAGACCATCTTTCTCATGTGGATCAAGTTCTCCATCTTCTCTCTCAGCACCAACTTTTCCTGAAATAGTCTAAATGTGCTTTTGGCGCCTCAAAAGTAGAATACTTGGGTCATCTGGTTGGAAAAGATGGTGTCAAGGTGGATCCTAAAAAGATTGAATCTATGAAATACTGGCCTCACCCAAAGACTCTTCATAGCTTGCGTGGATTTCTAGGCTTAACAGGGTATTATCGCAAGTTTGTTAAGAATTATGGGAAGATTGCAGCACCTCTCACTGCTCTCCTCAAAAAGAACTCTTTCACTTAGACTCCAGCCACTGCTCAAGCTTTTCAAACCTTGAATATGGCCATGTGCACCACTCCAGTCCTCGCCCTTCCTGATTTCACAAAGACCTTTGTGTTGGAATGTGATGCCTCAGGGAAAGGAATTGGTGTTGTCCTTATGCAAGAGGTTCGACCTTTGGCCTTTACTAGCAAGAAACTATCTGAAAGAAATCTGGGCAAATCCATCTATGAAAAGGAAATTTTGGCTATTCTGCATGTCGTGGATCTATGGCGTCCTTATCTATTAGGGTAATGGTTCCAAATTAAGACAGACCATCAAAGCCTCAAGTATTTTCTGGAACAACGCATTTCCTCCCCAGAACAACAAAAATGGGTGACTAAACTCTTTGGATATGATTATGAGATCGTTTATAAGAAATACAAAGACAATGTGGTTGCGGATGCACTTTCACAAAAATATGAAGATGTAGGATCCCTTTTTTCTCTTTCATTCATTGTACCAGATTAGCTCCAAGTCGTTCGCCAGGAATGGCTACAAGATCCCAAAAGTTCGCAGTTGATCCAGCAATTGCAGTCCAATGCTCCAGCTTCCCCAGGGTACTCTTGGCTCCATGAGGAACTTTGATACAAATGCCATTTGAATTTAAGTAAACAATCAAAGCTTAAATCCACGGTACTTTCTGAGCTTCATGCTACACACACAGAAGGGCACTCCAAGTTCACCAAAACCTATGACAAGGTCAAACATTCCTTTTTCTAGGATGGCATGAAATAGGACATTCGTAATTTTGTAGCTGAATGTGACGTATGTCAATGCAACAAGGGAGAAACAGTCAAATCGTTGGGCACACTACAACCACTCTCGATTCCACCTGCTATTTGGAAGGATATCTCTATGGATTTTATTACTGGATTACTCAAATTGGGAAATAAATCCATCATCATGCTGGTTGTTGATCGCCTTTCCAAGTATTCTCATTTCTGCACCCTTCAACACCCATTTACAGCATCCATGATGTCCCAAATCTTCATGGATCAGGTCTTCAAGCTTCATGGCATGCTACACTCTATTGTTTCTGATCGAGACCCAAATTTCCTAAGCAATTTTTGGCAAGAACTGTTCAAGATACAAGGCACATAATTGCATATCAGCACAGGTTATCATCCCTAGACTGATGGCCAAACAGAAGTTGTCAACAAGTGTTTGGAAACATATTTGAGGTGTTTTGACTTGGAAAAGCAAAATCAGTGGGCTCAATGGTTACCCCTAGATGAATGGTTGTACAACACTTCATACCATACAGCTACACGCATGACTCCTTTTGAAGCAGTATATGGACAGAAGCCACCTTTAGTTCTCTCATACTTACCGGTTTCCTCGAAGGTCTAGGAGGTTGACCTAACACTCACAGCTTGAGAGGCTATTATGTGTACCCTCAAAGAGAATTTGGTCATGGCACAGAATCGCATGAAGCAACAAGCAGATCAAGGTCACTCTGAATGTCAAATTGCAGAAGGGGATCAGGTATTTCTTCGATTGCAACCTTACAAGAAAACTTCCCTCAAGGCCGAGCATTTTCAGAAGCTAGTGCCCAAATTTTATGGTCTTTATACCATGCTCAAGCATGTGGGACAAGTCGCCTATTAGTTAGCTTTGCCCAACCATTTGAAGCTACATCCTGTTTTTCATGTTTCATGCTTAAAGAAGGTGATTGGAGCTAAGTGCCAAATTCAAACCAACCTTCCAAAGTTAGTTGAAGAAGGATCCATTTGTTTACAACTAGAAGCAGTTTTGGACCAGCGTGAGCATCACCTACGTCAGAGAACCATCAAGGAAGTGCTAGTCCAGTGGAAAGATACAACTCCAACAGATGCCACTTGGGAACTAGCTACCATTCTGCAGTAATTTCCTCATCTCAAGCCTTGATGTCAAGGTTGTTTTTAAGGGGGCGGACATGTTAGGGTCCTAACCCACACATAATTAGAACAATATATTTAGATGTAATAAGGGTCAATATTAATAAGGCCTTTCAATAAAATAGAATAAGCCGGATGTAAGAATACCTAATGGAAGCTTCTGCTTCTAGAAGGATCTTCCTCTAGATGCTTCGTTTTAGAGTCGAGGGTATGAGAACCCTAGCTTGGATATTATTGTAATAGAGCTCTACTCAAGTGGAGGTTGCCTCCTTGAAGAGGCCCATGAACATTGCTTTCAAATTCAAAGTGGTATTTATGTTGTTATTCTTATATCACTTAAGTGTTATTGTGGTGAATGATCTGATTATATTGTTGTTATTCTACCATTACTAGCATTTTATTTCTATTCTGCATACATTTTATATCTGGTATATTACAGTTCCTATGTGAGTCCATCTTATGGTCTCACAAAACCTTGATTGCAAATAAATTAGTTGAATTTCATACCATGTTAAGGGGTCAGGCCTTAAAATGGTAATGAAACCCATCAAACCAGGGAATCCCAGGGGAAACCATTTCCTTTACCCCAAGTCAAACAAAAATTTATCGTTGAATTTAAACTACCCCAATCCTAGCAACAAGCTATTTCTAAATTGTGAGAAATCAAACAGAGATATGGGGAATATTCTTGGGAGTGTAACCAAAGATTAAAAGACGTGATAGGTAAATTAGCCAACCCCATTAACGAAGACCACTAGTAGGAACATTTCATTCACGAAATTTTACCATTAACTCAGATTCATTTAACCAAGTAGCATATAACTACATTGGAAGAAGCTCTAGAAAAGGCCATGAAAATTGATGTGATAGCGGGATATCCTCGCAACTTGTAGGTAATAAGACCAGCCGATGACTATAATATTACACAACTACAAGGCCATATTTCCACCCTGACTGACAAGATCCAACGACTGGCCATTCCTAGACCCGCTCGCCCATAATTTTTGTGTATTGGTTTTTCCACTGAAGGGCATACCGTGAGGGAATGTCCTATAATGCGGGGTGCATGACCTCCTCTACACCCGATGGAACTCCCACCAATGGGCCCCTTGAAGGGAGTGGTGCAAGTTGTATTTGTTGCACCTTTCCATGTCTCGGTACAGTACCATGCCTTACCAAACCACAAGGGTTCTTGGAATAATGACTATTGTCAAATTTTTTGAAGTCATGGGGATCCCCCTCATCATTTCCCAATCCTCCAAAAATACACCTCTGTCCCGAACACAATTTACTATGAGTTTCATCGGTCCCCTACTCACACAACCAAATAGTGTCGTGCTCTGGATGCATCGATGGAAAGACTAGATTGGTCTGCATGCAGGGTTGATGGAGCTAGTCAATGCTTTGGAGGAGGACGTAGAGGTTGTGGAGGTTTTAGATGTGGATGAACTGATAGAAGAGGGTCAACTCAATGTTATAATTATGATGAGAAGGTACATCTTGCTCGAGATTGTCCTCTTCTGAGACGTCCTGTGTGTGCCCACTATAGAAACAACAACCATGCGATCGAGGATTATCCCAATTTGATCGTAAAGTGGGAGGATCATGCAAGGAGGTTAGGTGCTAATTTGATAAATTCAGATCCCCAACCTATCATTGGAGAAAAGTCACCCAATATTAATATTATTACTAGAGGAGGAACAAGGAATGGTGTTGATGTTGACAATTCGACTCAAAGTAAGATCTGCAAGGTGGTACCAGAAGATGTTAGATATGACCCCCTTACACAAAAATAGTTCTTTAAGGATGTTGTTGAGATATTTCGACGGATTCTTGATCCTGAAATATCGATACTTGCAGATTTAAGTCGTGATATTCAACCTAAACTTGCAGAAAGTTCAGTTGAACAGAAGGATCTTCTAGTGATACCCCAACAGACTATTGAGTTGTGGCTCCACTTACTTTATGACATTCTGGATGATGAAAAACACATCAAGGAGTTGTGGACCAAGCTCAAGGGGACTTTAGAGGTTGAAAAGAACCCAGAAGAGTTGGTTATTGCTAACCTTCCATAGAGAACTATAGGTAGAGTCTAGAGAAGGAAGCAACAATCAAGAAGGGAATTTAGACTGAATACTCACATTGATGGCTACAATATTAGTGATGTTATGCTCGATATGGGGTTAGACATCAACATATTACTGAAGAATACTTTGGAATCCATGGGTAAGCCCAAGCTGGTCTATTCACCAATTCAGTTGTGGATGGCCAATCAGTATTGTTTTTACCCTATTGGGAGGCTCCATAATGTTGAAGTGGACTTATATGGAGTCAATACAATGGATGATTTTGAGGTTATAGAAATGATGGAGGATAAGGAACCCTACCCATCTTTACTGGGTATTGATTGGGCTTATGAGAACTTTATTGTTATCAACATTAAGAAAGAAATCATCTCTTTTGAAGGAGATGGTATGAAGGTAATCAAACCATTAGACCCATATCAAGGTCCCCTCTATATAGATCCAGTAGAGGGGAATATGGAAGAGGATTCCCTAGATCATATTTATAATCTGGCTATCAGATAACAAGCAAACTATATCAACCCAACTACAAATGGTTCGATCAGTTGGCGCAATATTCAATATACAGGTGAAGATTCACAAGTAGCGCTTGAAAACTGGCAGCAAGGAAGATATGAGAAAATTTCACAATTTTACGCGATGATCAGATCGTCCAGGTTGATTGGATATGAGGTTAGATAACACCATATGTACGGTGGCATTTCTGATTTGGCCATTTTTTCTGGTTGAATTATAAGCTAAGGTTAAGCTAGAACAAAGACTTATTGTATTATATGTTCCATTAATATCTTGTTTAAGTAGATGGTGAGCCATGTATAAGCATACTTTATCTTCCAGGGATGAAGAAAATCATTCCATCCAGCATCACTTTATTTCCCCTTCACAACTTACTTCGTTGACTCCAGACCAGTCAACTTTGGAATTATATGATGGGCTTTCAGATCTAAGGGAGCATGTTGTGCACTATATTCAGGTATGGGAAGTTGTGCAACTACCTCCTCAATGGTGAGTACATCATTTTATTCATTCTTTGGGACAAATACCAACTTTTTGGTATATACATGAGGAATCTCGATGCCAAACAACTTGCTAGGAAATTCTTCAAATATACTTTTGTCAAGACTTATGATTCTCAGGTAAGTCCCCTAAAATCAAGATTGCTTTTCAAAAGATAAAGGAAATATTGTTTTCTGAAAAAATTAACTCTATAAATCCCCCTATTATCTATTATGAACATGAATCCCTCATTTATCATAGTTCCGAACAACCTACGATTTGTCTTATTATCTAAACAAACCCAGAGGATCTCGGTGACTTGGAGGAACTTAGGCATATGAAATTTTAGGAATCTGAAGTGTCTCAGGGAGTTCAATATACTATCCAAAATGATGTTCATAGTTACTATACGAAACCCTTGAAGTTGTGGAAAGTCAATATAGGAACTGAGGAGCACCCTAAGATAGCCTTGATTGGAGACTATTAGAATGAACAGACCATGACAGAGATATAGGCTCTATTGTAGGAATATGAGGATTTCTTTCCTAAGACAATTTCAGAATTAAAAGGTATTAATGGATATTTAGGGGAAATGAGGATAGAATTAAAACATGATTCAAGATCAATAAATCATAGACCATATCGTCTAAGTCCCAAAGTTAAATAGAAAGTGAAGAAAGAGATTGATAGGATGCTCATAGATGGGCCAATTTTCCCTGTCAATAAGGCCGAATGGATCAGTCCTATCGTGATACAAACCAAGAAAGGTATGAAGGATATACGAGTTTGTGTGGATTACATAATCATGAATGATGCTTGTGTGCATGACCCCTTTCCTACCCCCTTTAGCGACGAAGTACCTGATCAAGTGGCGGGAAATGAGGCATATTATTTTACAAATGGATTTTTTGGATATCACCAAGTTCAAATCGTTGAGGAAAATGAGAAGAAGACTTCCTTCACTACTGATTGGGGATCAATTTCCTACAATGTTATGACTTTTTGGCTCAAGAACGCCCCAACAATGTTTTCTCAGATAGTCATTGTGGAGTTCTGCTATTTCATTCATAAGTTCCTAGAGGTCTACATGGATGATTAGATTGTATACATCTTACTTAAAGAGCACATTGGCCTATTACGTTTAATGTTGGATCATTGTAGACAGTTACAAATTTCCCTTAATCTGCACAAATGCATTTTTTGTGTACCATTTGGGAATCTGCTAGGGAATATTGTTTGTCAGGAAGGAGTGCTAGTCAACCCTATGAAAACTGCAGTTGTCCTTAATATGCCTCCCCCACCTCTATTAAGCAGTTGTGCAAAACCCCCGACCATATTGGCTATTACCGTCAATTTATCAAGGATTATGTGTTCATAAAAGCACATTTGGAATAACTTCTCAAGAAATTTGAAGGGTTTCCTTGGACTCGGGGCTATAATAAAGCATTCAACCTACTAAAAGAGAAATTGAGCATTGCACCCATTCTGACTTATCCTAACTAGAAAGTTGAATTTCATGTACATATCAATGCATTTGCAGTTGCGCTCGGCGTTAATCTTGCGCAACCATGGGAAGGAAAATTGGGCCATCCTATATACTTTTCTAGTCGCAAACTTTCGCAATTGAACTCAAATACACCACAACCGAAAACGAAGGTTTGGCTGTGGTGTATCCTTTACAAAAGTTTAGGAATTATTTACCTAGAATCCATTTTAAGTTTTTTACTGACCATTATGCTTTGAAGTATTTGGTGAACAAACCTGTTTTAGAAGGTTATATTTGTAGGTGGTTACTATTGTTTCAAGATTTTTCATTTCAAGTTATTGTCAAGCTTGGAAAAATCAATGTGGGGAAGATCATTTGTCTAGCCTAGAGTCCATAGAAAGTGGTGGACCTGTAGATGACCAACTCCTAGACACATATATGTTTCATATTGAGGCTACTCCTGATTATCTGTTGGATATTGCCATATTTTTTACTACGGGTACTATATTAGTAGGGTATTCAGTGTCCCATAAGAGGCACCTAGTGGTTCGTGAAATAGATTATCAATTTATTGTGGGTGAACTCTACAAATTAGGATTGGATAGTATCTTGTGGTGATGTGTGTTAGACCATGAAAGACCTGATATTCTATGGGAATGTCATAGTGGAATTGTGGGAGGACACATTGGTGGTAAGGAAACTACTTGAAAGATCCTACATGCGGGACTTTGGTAGCCAACAATGTTTAAATATGCTAAGGAATATGCTCGAGCTTGCGATGTATTTCATAGGGTGGGAAAACCATCCTGTTGCGATGAGTTTCCACTACACCCTATTTGCGCACTACAAGCTTTTGAAAAATGGGTTGTTGATTTCATCAGTACGATAAATCCTACAACTAGGCATTCTAAGGCCAGATATATCATCACCACAACTAACTAGCTAACTCATTGGGTTGAAGAAGAGGTTGTTCGGGATTTTTCTACCTGGATGGGCAAATGGTGGACGTCTGAAGCTCTACATGTCTCCGACATAATTATAGTTTCATTATGCTCATGGCTCTGGGAGTGTGTTAGTAAGTAGGATTTTCATTTCTTCATATGTTTTACTATCTGTCAATACGTATTTTTGTGTCTTGTGTTTATGTGTCTTAGTGCTTCGTTATCTTTTCCAAGTCATCCATCCCGGACATTCACTTTTTGGTTGGGGAGGTCGTAGTCACAATCTCTCATACTTAGAATTCAAATTTTTTCCCTAGTGTCATCATGTAGGTCAGTAAAATCTCTTTGTACCTTTTTCCCCATTATTTATTCTTTTCCTATCACTATCACTCAAAGTTTAACAACAGTCCTCCTTTTTCTAGTTCACATCTCGCCTTATCAGTATTTTTCTGAATTACTCCAGTGTCTGGTTACCAACTTTCTAGTTATGCATTTAGTTACCCAAATCACATCGTGGATTCTGCCACATTCAAGGGATTGAGTGGGTGTTAATACCCTATCTTGTCACCCTGTAAGATTCAATGCATGGTAGTCTCAACATATTACACATATCACTTATAAACACATCTTGGTCTGATGGATTCATCTATTGTTTTACTCTTACGCTTATTGTCGAATCAATCCTGGAGCCTCTTGATCCCTTTGTAAGCCTACGTCCAAGCCTTTGCCCCCCTGTGTTATTTGTTTACTATCATCGACTTGTTCCAATGTTTCATACAGCTAGTCAAGGGGCCCTCTAAACCATTGTTCCAATAAATTCCATTAATCCACGGGTCCTTTTTCAAGGACATATGCATGGAAAGGTCAAACAAACCAGGTTGGTGAACCTCTATTTTACCAATGTTGTCGAATTTCCCCAAATGGATACTAGTGCTTTCATGGATTTCACTATATCATATGATGAAGAGTTCCAGTGGTATTGCAATCCTGACTACATTCCCCTATAGGATTCTACTTTTCTCTATCTCTGTGACCTGTCGCTCTTTGGTACTACTGGAGAAGCGGCACACTGCATCGAATTTATGATCAGTAGAGTTCACAATAGTTCCCTGTGGATTTACTAGGCATACCCCATCCATGTAGAGGATATCCACATGCTCATCGAGTTTTCCATGCAAGGCCAAGATGTAACGAAATGCTTTCAAGGCTTTGGGAAGCATGGTAAAAAGAAGGGAGAGGTGAGCCTATACGAAAAATATGGCACACACTATGGAGGTTGAGGAGTGCACATTTCCTCGATTAATGATGAGCAGGTCTGCATAGATTTCTATCTGATTGCGGGGAAAGTGATGCATAAGTACACGAAGGTCAATTGTACTTTGGATGCCATTATCATAACAAAATTTATTAAGAATGACACCCCTATGAACTGGTGCAAATACATGTTGCTAAGTTGTTCCAATATTGTGCAAATGTAAATAACTAATCGGGACATTTTATTTTGGATACTTGCTTATCTCCTTCACTATGTGGAAGTGGAAACCGCCATGGGGTCCTAGCATTGCTCGCAACGCATATGGATGCATCGCTAAGATATTTTATCCATGGAATTTTCTCCTTTCATCTACCAACGAGGTCGATCATAATGTCACCTTCGCGCAATGGTATGATAAGCTCATTGTTGCAACCTAAAGTTCAAATGAATTACTCAATTAGAATACCTATAATATATGGTTCAGGATGCGCTGGGATCATACATTTGTGCATCCTCTATAGGTGGAACCACATATTTTTCATACGCAGATGTTACCATTTTACTTGGATGAAGTTGCGCTCGATAAATAAGTCACCTCATGGCCTTGGGTTATTGTTGAAAATAAGAGAACCGATGTTTGTTATGTGATGCTTGCTATTTCACAAAGGAACACTTCTGCAGAGACATTGGATGTTGGCCCTAGCATGAGAAAGAGGACTCAGTCACCTACCAGTTCATAGGACAAGATAGAGGAAGCCAAAGAGGAATCATTTCTCAATATAACACTTCAAATATTGTTTCCTTCCATTCTTCATGACACTAAGATTTCAGATAAGCAATTGTGAGATATCCTAACTTCTATTCTTCCTCACAATAATGTCCATACCAAATCACCTTCCCAATGATGATGATATTGTCATCATTGAGGCTACCCCCCTCTCCTCCATCCCACAACAAAGTCACATTGACCCACTTTCTGCGCATACCAACCCCCTTTTTGTGCATACCACACCACTTTGGATGTTCTCTAAACTTTCTACCTCATTCACTTCCCCATCCACAACCCCCATAATCTATATCCTTGATGACCCTCTTTTATATCCCCAACCTACCACTATTGTCGAAAAAATCAACCATATGGTGCACACACCTCTAGTATCCCCGTCCCATACTCATTAAAATGCAAATGTGCATGACCATGTTGTTCAACCCACCTCAACTGTTGGTTCACTCCCTTCCACTTCTCCCAAAATCCTGAAACTTCCAAACCCCCACCACTCAACTCTTGGGACAGTCAATCCCCAACAACCCAAGATAGGACCTGAAACTCATGTTTCGATGGATGAGGACCCTCCTTAGAACACGTTCAACAAACATGATTGTTACACGTCAAAATTCCTCACTTCGATAATGTCACATTCTCATTATCGCAAAGTGTCGCAAGTGTCTCACTTTTGTCACAAGTGTCGTAAATGTCACATTTTCATTCTGCATATGTCGCATTGCGAACGACACCATGGAAACACTTGATACATCCTTTACAACATGTTGGAAATGGAAAACACATTATTTGACAAAATAAGAAAAATGTTTTTCTTTGAGAAATGGTCATCTTAACTAACTTTTGGAAGATCAATGCACCTTGTCCATCTATCAAGGAGTGTTGCAGCACTCTATTGCATTCTGAGGGAGAGTCGATTGGTTGAGAGAATCATGGGAAGGAATCCCCCTTATCTCTAAAGACAACTAGAGATGATTCGAGTTGGTTTGGATTGAATCCAAGATTTAGGTTGCATCTAAGGGAGATGCCACAACTGATGGAGTCATATCCTCAAATTATTCCAAATATAACAAAGGTGGTTGAGCCTCTCAAATCATATAAAAGATATGACTTCCAATTAAAATAATTAAAAGAAGGTAATTTAGGGGATGTCAGAAGGTAATTTAGAAGGAATTACTAGGAAAAAAGGAAAATGTAGTATGGGATCATTTGTCAACCGTGATCAATATGGTAGATCCATCGTGGCTAGGAATGGTAGTTGTTAAAAAAATGTTGAAGTCTGGTTTTATTTATCCTGTCCCCTTAACTAAATGGGTTTCTAACATCTTTTTGGTCACTAAGAAACAAGGGACCATTCGTGTTTGCATCGATTATAGGGATGTCAATAAGGATTGTCCTAAAGACAATTACCCCACACCCTTTATCGACCAAATCATTGATAATTACGCTGGAAGCGTTATATTTTCCTTCATGGATGGTTTCTTAGGGTATAACCAGATCAATATTCTACCAGCTGATCAGCATAAGATAGCTTTCATCTACCCTTGGGGGACGTTCGCTTATCGGAAGCTACCTTTTGGTCTTAAAAATGCTAGAGATGCCTTCCAATGGGCCATGTCATATGCTTTCCATGATATCAAACATATTATGGAACCTTAACTAGATGACTTACTTGCTCATTCGTCTCATCGACAAGACCATATTGGTCACTTACGGACCATATTTCTTTGATGCTAGTTTTACCATATACATTTGAACCCTCACAAATGCATCTTCATTTTTAAATTAGGTTGACTCCTCAAATTAATCGTCTCCAAATATGGGATTAGGGTGGATCACTTAAAAGTAAAATCTATTCTCACTTTACCCCCTCCCAACAATCTAACCTAACTACAAAGTTTGCAAGGGAAAGCGAATTTTCTTCGTCATTTCATCTGTAATTATGTCAAACTCACTAAAGGATTCATGAGATTGTTGTAGAAATAAACTCCTTTCATCTCATATGACACTTCTCAATTCTCTTTCGATCCTTTTAAGCATGTCTTAACACACACGCCTCTATTGCACCCACCAAATTATGAACAAGACTATATCCTTTATTTGGCTGCCTCTAATTCCACTATTACTATGGTGTTAGTTCAAGAGGATCCAAACAGTGATGGACATGTGATCTACTATCTGAGTAAGAGTCTATCTAGTCTCGAGCTTCAATATTCACATGTTGAAAATTTGGCTCTGGCTGCGCTTATTTTCGTTCAGATATTTCTCCATTACATCTTGTTACGCACTACCATGGTCATCGCAGACTTGAACCCCATGTACCATATCTTAACGTGTCAAGTCCTTGGGGGTAAATATTCCAAATGGATCGTTATTCTTCAAGAATTCGATCTCAAGTTTTCCAAATCTAAATCTAAAAAATCATTTTTTTTTGCTGAATTGATTTGCGATCTTCCCTATATTGATGAGGATATTGAGCCCAGTGATTCTCTTCCTGATGAATCCTTGTTCCTCATTAGCACGTTCGGGCCTTGGTATGGATATCTTCTTCTCTATCTCCAAACCCAACGTTTCTAGCCAGACATTTCACGTGACGAACATCATCGTATCTGCCACCATTCTAAATGTTACCTTATCATCGAAGACACGTTGTATCGTCATGGTATTGATATTGTCCTATGACGTTGTTTAACCCATGATGAGGCTGAACACATTTTGAATGACTATCAACTTGGATCTTGTGGCGATCATATTTCTAGGATGGCTACATCCCATAAAATATTACGTGTCGGTTATTTTTAGCCCTCTATCTTCAAAGATTGTATCGAGGTTGTCAAACGATGCCCACCCTGTCAAGTTTTTTTAGAAAAAGGCGCGTACCCACCTTGCTACACTGCATCTCATTTTTTTCATCAGACCCTTTGCAAAATGGGGCATTGATTTTATGCAATGTAATCCTACCTCAGCCGTGGAGCACGGTTATATCATCATTGTCATTGATTATTTCACTAAATGGGCTGAGGCTATGCCTACATTTATTAATGATGGATGTAATGAAACACTATTGGTTTTTAACCACATCATCACTCGCTTTAGTGTCCCACAAGATATTGTCACCGATCACGACTGACATATCCAAAACCAAATGATGAGTGAGTTGCACGTCAAGTTGGTTTTTCTCCATGAAAACTCATCCCCCTACTATCCTCAAGAAAACAGACAAGTTGAAGCTATCAAAAACATCCTAAAGAACAGGCTCCAATACATGGTGGGGAAAAACAAAACCTCTTCGCACCTGCAACTTTTCTCTGCGCTATAGGGTTACCGCACTTCAGTGAAAACTACAACTGGATTCACTCCTTTCCAGTTGGTATATGGCATAGAAGCAGTGTTACCAATCGAGTGTGAGATTCCTTCGTTAAAACTCACCGTGGAACTCATGCCTCACACCTTTGCTGAAGAGGAATGATTCTTGTATTTAACCAAGTTGGACAAAACACGTCGTGATTCTTCTCTCGTTAACGAGACATATCAAAAAATAATGAAGAGTAAATATGACAAATCCATTCAACCTCGTGCTTTGTCAGAAGGAGACTTGGTCCTAGTTTATTACCAAGCTCATGATAAGTTGGGGACAGGAAAGTTAGAACCTTTGTGGCATGGAACTTATATCATAAAAGTGTATTACATAGAGGTGCCTATGAGTTAGTCAACTACGATGGAATATCTCTCGGTGAGCCCCGAAATGGGCTTTACCTCAAAAATTACTATGCATAGAACATATGGCATGTGTGCTTTGTACACTAGTGTACTATATAACTTTGATTTGGTGTGTCTTTTCTCTTGCATGCACAGTTTTGTCTTAGCTGCTTATAATTTGTCTTGTGATTGCATGCACAGATGACATCTCCCTTTCCCATCTTTGATGGGTTTGTAGATGGCGCTAGTTGACACACCCAAAACATTGCTTCTGTAGCTTGGTTCATTTACCACTCTAGTGAGTTGGTGAGTTCAGGAGGAATTTTCCTAGGATCAACAACCAATAACGTGGTAGAATATCATGTTGTCATCAGACTCTTAATTGAAGCTTCCTCTCTAGGTATAACTCATCTGATTATCAGCCTAGACTCTCAACTCGTGGTTTGTCATATTAATCGAGATTACGTTGTTCGCAACCTTGTCTTACTACATCTCCACCTAAGGGTTTGTCATCTTGAAAGATCATTTGAATTTATACAATGCAGACATATACCAAGGGAAATCAATACAACAATAGATTTGTTAGCTAATTACATATTGGATAGGTATCTTGCACATAGATAAAACATTTATAAAGAGCATGAATCACATGTACACAAAAACATCACATAAGATAAAATGCAACATCGATAGGCACCACAAAACTCGAATATATATATAGATGCATAATAGAAAAAGTTTGTTTTAAAATACATTCTCAAACGGTACATAATAGGGAAAAAATGTTTGGGCCTTCATGCCCATGACATCATCATAAAAGACTAAAAAATATGTTGAGGATCCTATTCATCCTCCTATATCATGTTGTGCTCTATGAAGCACACTACTCCACGAGCCACTCGATGAAGTAAATGGTTAAGACTCTCAAGAACTCCAACTATGTGTCTCTGCAAATGGAGAGGCATGTCTCACATCCTAAGAGGTGGGAAACCCATTTTCAAAACTCGAAGGTTCCTCTCAACCTCTCGAAGTCCTCACGCTGCAACCTCATGCTCTACTGCTACCTATGTGTCTCCACGATTCTCCAGTGTCGGCATCTCCATCGGACGTGATGCACCTATGTCTGCATGATGAAACAAAAATATCTTTAGATCCATTATTTTACAAATAAAATAAAAAATAAAAAATACAAAAACAAAAATGCGTGGCAAGGTTTAGTTTCATACCTGACACAACTCGTTGAATTCCCTCAGGGAGCACCAAGTATGCACTACCTCGAAATTCCACTCCAACATAAGGTAAATCCTCAATAACAACCATTTATATGCTCCACCAACTAAATAAATCAGCTGTAAATCTAAATGTTGAAGGCTCATTCCCCAATCTTGGGGATAGACTGGTCCACCTCTCCATATGTGGCTCAGTTGCAGGACACACTATCAATGAAAATTGTGGCCGCATCTAGGAAACTTGCTCTAAGAAGAACAAAACTAGAAAAGAACCATATCCAAATTTATTTTTCCTTCATGTCCTGCACTTTGATATATGTTCCTTAACATTTCGAAGAAACCCTGCACTCCAGTTAAACAACCTAGACTCTACACATTGTAAAGCATATGACATATGTGATTTTGAAGCTAGATGAGCACTAGTACTACCCACCAATTTGGTGATGGTGAATAGAATCGACTGAATTTCCAAGTCCCTTACATCTTTGATCACAATTCGACCACCTACCAATCGCGATCCCGTTATACAATGCTCAACAACATACACCTCAGTTGGATGAGGAGTTTCTCGGTGTCCGGACAAGACGATAGGAGCCCCTCTCCTAAAGAGCCTTGTTAGAAAATAGACATCATCAAGCTCAATATCGAGTGTGTGTGGCCCAATTCAAAATGCTTGTTCGGCATCATCCCATAAAACGATCAAGTACTCAAGTAATAGTACTTATTTCCTCATGTTTTGGAGCTTAAAATACTTGAGTAAACCACAATTTCGCAAAGCTTCCCTCGCTTGAGGGATTTGTAGAGTGGCAATTTGATCGAACTCATGTTTTCATTCCTTCCACTCTATCATGGCTAAATGACCGTTGGAATCTGCAAATACAAACAATTAAACATCTTTATTCAAATTTTTATGGAAGAAAATTGTGTCTTTTTAGCCCAAAAGACAACAAAAAAAAATAGTTTTGTGCCAGCGCTCCCTTAAATCTTCCCACAAAGAGATAGCACTCCCTATTCATGTACACCATGGTGCTAAAATATTGATCGGATCCCCTCATTCATTTGAGGGAGAGTCGATCTGGTTTTGTGCCTAGGGCTTCCCAAGGAGCCCAGAACACTCAAAATATAAGCTAAAACACAAAATAAAACCATAAAAAATTATTGGAAAGGCAAGATGACCAACCTAGTCTGGATGGAACTGGAAATGATTGACCACAACCCCGGTTGTCACAGATCAAAAAATGCCTCCCAAAGATGGAAAATTCCAAATAGAAGAATTTGGTAAAAATCATTTGGTAAATGAATTTCTTAACCTATTTCACTATTTGATAGGTTTGATTTTTGCTATTTCTCATTAATATAAAGTCATTTTTGGGTTTTTAATCTTTTGTCGAGGAGTTACTAATTCTTTGGGCCCGGAATTGTCTATATTTACATGATTTCAAACAACATCTTTTTGACAACCTTGTAACACTAATGAGCATATTCTTTGTTCTTTTTCGTGCTTGAAAAAACATGAGAATGTAACCGAGTAGACGTTTTTCAGACTTGTAAAGATTACATGAAAAAGGAACCCCCTAGAGTTGTCTTTAAGCTCTTTTTAGACTCTCTAAATATGAAAAGATCATCAAGTGATGTTTCTTCCTTTCACGCTCGTTAAAAGGTCTTGAAAGGGCATCTCCCGAGTAGCAGTTTATCTCTTTTTTGGACTTTTGAGACTAAAATTATGAAAAAGGACAACCCTGGAGTTGCCTTTAAGTTCTTTTCAGACTCTCTAAACATGAAAAACCACCAATTTTTCCTTCTCTAGACTTCCTAAAATCACACATTGAAGGACCCATATGGGATCGAACCATTAATTCTTCTAGTTCGTTAAACAAAGAAAGAGGGACTTACTGAAGGTGAGTTATATCGAGCATGTGTTATCCTCCTTGAGATCGTAAAAACAAAAAGAGGTACTCATCTATCTATGTGGGGGGAAATTTTGAAGGAATTAGGTCAAGTTTTATTTTAGAATTGTTACAAGTAACTCTTGCAGTCACCCTTGAACATTGAACTTGTTTTTACATGCATTTTAAACACTTGGATGATCCTCTAAACCTCTATATTGAACCAATCCTATGAGACTTTCCACTCCTTTGGGTCATCCGATGAATGTCACATCATCCAATGCATTATGTTTTGGTCCACGTTACATTTATGCTGCCAAGTCATGCCATGCCTTAGTGTTCAAGGGAAGTATCCACCTCGAGATTCAACTATCACAAATTTGCAGTTTCAATACCTGTGTCAATCTATACTCATTCGATTCACCATCTTACATATCTTTCCTATGTTAGTTTCGTGTCGATGATGGTGGATACATAAAGGCCCTCCTTCGATGAGTCTTTTCCTGTCGAAGTCAACACATCATCAGGGGATTAGACTTAGAAACCAGCTAGTACCTTGGGACCTACATGCCTCAATGGATGGCCTCCTCGCCTCCGACATTAGGTTTACATCATTGACGTATGATTAGATGATTCCATGAATTTTCAGATTCAACTCATTTATTCACATTCATTGGTTTGTACTAAGGTACCTTGGGAGTCATTAACATCAATGGTGATTTCCCTCATACTTTTTAACATTTTACCTCAATGATCGGTAATCAAGTGGTTTCTACTATGTTCTACATCTAAGCATCTATTCACATGGCTAGATTTGTACCACATTGAGATTGGACGAAGACCATGGGATGAGCATTCACTATGTTATATGCTTTCCCCGAGATGCGAAGGATATCATTTGAGCATGATGATATATAAACTATCACATAGATCCACATTGTATTGGTCTGTGGCTATGTTTTATCACCTCGTAGCTCCATTGTGTATTTATCATGGCTATGATCATTTCATGTCATGGAGGTATAGATCCACATTGTATCTTTGGTGGCTATACTCTTAGTCAGTATCATCATGGATGTGCAGTGTATTTATTGGCAGCCATACCTTAAGTTCTTTGTTACCTAAGAATAGGTATGCATGCCTTGGGTTTGAAACACATGATAACAGTTGTTTTATGGTTGTTTGCAGCTTCTACCAGGTTCTCCAACTCCATACCCTTGCTTCAAAAATCTACAAATCATTTCAGTCATCACCTTTCGTCTTCTAACTTCACACTTTGAGGGGCAATCTATTACACATCAAAATTCCTCACTTCTATAATGTCACATTCTCATTATCGCAAAGTGTCGCAAGTGTCGCACTTTTTTCAAAAGTGTCGTAAATGTCACATTTTCGTTCTGCATATGTCACATTGCAAATGACACCATGGAAACACTTGATACGTCCTCTAGAACATGTTGGAAAGGGAAAACACATCATTTGACAAACTAAGAAAAAAAAATTCCTTGAGAAATGGTCATCTTAACGAACTTTTGGAAGATCAACACTCCTCTACAGATATGCAGGGAGCGCTAGCAATCCCTGTCCATCTAGAAGGGAGTCTTGCAATTCTTTGTTTCCAGTTATGAGGGAGCATTTATTGGTTGAGAGAATCATGGGAAGAAATCCCTCTTATCTCTAAAAACAACTAGAGATGATTTGAGTTGGTTTGGCTCAAATCCAAGATTTATGATGCATCTAAGGGAGATGCCACAACTGATGGAGCCATATCTTCAACTTATTCCAAATATAACTAGGGTGTTTGAGCCTTTCAAAGCATATAAAAGAAGACATTCTCATGGTGAAGAGAAAGAGAATAATCAGCAAAAATTATTGTCATTTTGATCGTGGATATTTCGAGCAAGGGGTTGGACAAGGAGGACTTGGAGAGGTTGTTGCAATTGCATATACAGATTGTAAGTGCCTTGTAATGTTCTCATTAATACGTTCTTGGCCTATTTCCTTCAATTTTGTGTATGGTTGCATATACTTATCTATTATGGATAAATTTAGTTTAAAGTAATCTTGATAGAGTAGGAAGTCTGTGTTTTCTTCATTGTCCATTGGATTGCAGATATCATTAAAGAGCGTGGAGATCAAGTTCAGCCTGGATTAAGCGAGGAAAAGATTCAGAAAAAGGTACATCATACTTTCTTCCTCTTTTTCCTTTGACTAGTTTAATTACATTTAAAGGAATGTTAGTGTCCAATGTTAGGATATTTCTTTTTTGGTAGTAGGGGTCTAGAATCCAAGAGGATATTCACCTTTTCACGGGGGTATTTAACTACAACAATGATGATACTCAGTCAGCAAAAGGCATTATTTTGTCAAGGAACAGATTGCACCTTTGTTACAGGATATTCAATAGCGGTGAGTTATATTGGAGATCTTCTTAGAGTAGCCAGAGGTGCTGACAACACTTCCTCTAGAGGTCACCGGTCAGCTTGCATAGAGCCTCAAAGCTCACTCACCTACGCCAGAGGGTGTTGGTACCCTGATTTTTTCAGAGCGCTCTATCGCTAGTGGTCAGTCGCTTAATTTGCAACCACCCTAAGGTATTGTTTCTATCAATGGATAATTTTCCACTATTGGAATATTGTTTAATACTGAGAGGGGGGATTGAATCAGTATTATTCTTTTTCAACAATTTAAAACCACCTAATTATTAATTTTATCAAATCAAAACAAATGATCAACAAAAAGGTATAGTACACAGAATTTAACCGTGGAAAACCCAACTTCAAAAATGTTCTTCTTATTTTCAATAAAGATTACATTTAATTTATGAGCTCCAACTCAAAGGAAACACCAATTCCATGTTTTACTAGCAGAAACTAGAAGGAGGTTGCAACCCCCTAGATTTTACCAACATCGACTGGAGGGAAGCACCAACTCTCTAGTTTCTTCATCTATAACTGAAAAGATGTTGCAACACCTTGGTTACCAGCTTCAACTAGAAGGAGTCTACCACCTCCTTTTCAAGCTCTAACCTATGCTAGCACCACCCAACCTCCCTTTTTATGATAAGTACTTCAATATTCAAATATTCATAGTCTTTTTTCGATTCTGCTACATATCTTCATTTACTTACTTGTCCTCTGACTATGCTAGTGAACTTCAGATTTCAATCACAGAGACACTCTCTTTCAACAACAATTTTCATTTATATAGCCTTCCAATGGTCATGTACAACTGAACAATTGCACCTCTTCAATATAGGAATGTATCTCTTCATTATAAGTATGTGCCTTTTCAATATAAGATATTAATCATGCTATTTTAATTAATACAATGTTAATGAACCATTATGTCTTTTATATTTTTTAGTCATGTTTTCAATTGGGTCAATAGATTTTGAGTATCGTGATTTAATTCACTTTTTACCTTACCATAGCCAAATTCCACCATGGTTTGCAAATACCATGTGCTCTTTCACTTTTTCCCTTTTTCTTTAACTCCACTTTCACTTTTACCTTTTTCTTTAATCCAATTTCACTTTTACATTTTTTTTATTCCACTTTCATATCTACTCATTTTTTACATAGAATCCACTTCCACCTAAATTTTCAACTTTGTTATTTATTAAAGTCATATTTATATTTAGTCCACTTTGGTCTCCACTTTTACGTAAACTTCGTTTCCACTTAACTTTTCTACTTTTTTTATTTATTAAAGTCATATTTATATTTAGTCCACTTTCATTTCCACTTTTGCATAAACTTTGTTTCCACTTAACGTTTTCAGTTTTGTATTTATTAAAGTGATACTAAGGTCACATTTAGATTTAATCACTTACTAACATTTGACATATATTTTATCACTTACTAACCTTTGACATACATTTAATCACTTACTAACCTTTGAAATCAATGAAAAATTATTCAACAATTCACTTCCTGAGTGGATCTAACGATTGGTGGCTACAGGAAATTGTTTGGGTTTGAATAGTTATCCAACTTCGGCTGAGAAAAATTATGACCAAAAATTTCTATGAAATATCGACTACGGTGTAGATTTGACAGACTCAAGGGTTCTCGATGTTGCATCAACAAATTTCCCTTCGACTACACTCTGAAATTATAGTGCACGAGAAAGTATTCAACAGGGCGACTTGCCAGAATTCATTTTGTTCATCATGATCCTATCTCAACAAAATATATAGTCACCAAGACAACTCAACTTGACCAATGTAGTAATTGAAATAGTCTCATTCTTTCATTTTTATTCTTTCAAAGCATTCTTTCTGACATTGCTAGTGAGTAAATTCACCCTTAGACATTCCTTCCAACTATTGGTCACTAAAAAAATCGACTTGGCTTCCATTTTTGGTCGAATTTCCTTCCCCCTTTCGACCGACAAACATCCCTTGGCTGACTCGAACTGGATAAAATTTCGACTTGGATAAATTTTGACTTGGATCAATTTCGACTTTGATAAATTTCAACTTGGATAGATCCTTCCCCCTTTCGACCAATAAACATCCCTTGATTGAATCGACCAGGATAACATTTTGACTTTGATAAATTTTGACTTGGATGAATTTGGACTTGGATAAATTTTGACTTGGATGAATTTTGACATGGATAAATTCGACTTTATCATTTCAATTTGGTCATCTTACGTTATCTCCAACACAAATTGCAGCGTCTTCCCAACTCATCCTTATCCGACTCGACTTGACCCATTTGAGTGGAAGAGAGTTATGACTCGACTACGTTCCTATAAATCAGTATTCTTGTAGATTTCATTGAATTTCCATGTCATACTCCACTATGGTACTTCTTATCTTCATGTTGACATCAGTGCCAACACGATATTTCCATCAATATCCCCCTTTGACATTGATGGCAACACATCGTAAAACAAAATTTTCCCCTAACAATAAGCAATTGTTTTACAATTCTTTTCTCCCCCTTTGACATCAATTTCAAGGACCCTTGTTCCTCGCCATTTTTTTGTTTCTCAGCCTTCTTTTGTTTTGAGTGACAATACTTGTCATTTTTTTTCTTGCTCCCCTTGTCAATATTTCTCCCCCTGTCATCATGAATTTTATTATTATTATTATTATTATTATTATAGAGAGATTACTCCCATCTTTTTCCATAGATGTTCAAATGATTATTTAGGCAGGGGTTTAGTGAATATTTCTGCTATCTTCTCCTTTGAACCAACATACTTCAATATAACATTTTTGTCACTAACTTTCTCTATCAAGAAATGATACTTTATGGGTATATGTTTGGTCTTTGCATGCATGACTGGATTCTTGGAGATGTTGATGGAACTTGTATTGTCAAAATAGATAGGAATCGGATGATTACATTCAATTTTAATATCCTCTAATGTTTGTATCATCCATAAGATTTGAGTGCAACATTCAGTAGCTGCAATATATTCATCCTCTATTGTAGATAGTGAAATTGATGATTGTTTTCTACTTGACCATGAGACTATACATTCCCCTAAGAAAAATGCATTTCCACTAGTGCTCTTTTTTTCATCCACACTACCATCCCAATTAGCATCTTTGTAGGAAATTATTTCAAATCCTTTATTCATTGGATACCATAAGCCAAAGTTTGATGTGCCCTTAATATATCTAAATATTCTCTTGATAGCCATCACATGTGATTACTTGGGAGATGATTGAAATATTTCCACCATTCCTACTGCTTGCATGATATTAGGTCTAGATGAAGTCAAGTATAGTAGGCTCCCAACCAAATATCAATAGAGAGTTGAATCTATGGAAAGTGACTCATCTTCCTTCCTGAGTTTGTAGTTGGTTTTCATTGGAGTGATAATAGGTGCACTTTCATTCATTCCAAACTTTTTAAATATCTCTTTCAATTATTTGGACTAAGTAATAAACACTCCTTTTGGTGACTGAGTGATTTTAATTCCAAGGAATAAATTCATCTCTCCAATCATAGACATTTCAAACTCGTTTGCCATTTCTTGAGAAAATTTATGAATTGATTCATCATTGTTGCATCCAAATATGATGTCATCCACATAGACCATTGTGACTAATAAACTATATTTTTCAATTATAAGATATATATTGTTGTTATACATGCCTCTTTTGAATCCTTGTTGTACCGGGTACTTATCCAGTCTTGCATATCATGCTCTAGGTGCTTGTTTGATTCTATAGAGTGCCTTCTTCAATCTATACATTGTTCTTCTTTTCCTGGTTTTTCAAATCCTTTTGGTGGCTCTGTGTATACTTCTTCTTTTAGGTATTCATTCATAAATGCAAACTTTGCATCCATCTGATAGACTTTAAATTTCTTAAAGAAAGAGTATGCTATAAATAATCTGATGTCTTCCATTCTTGAAGATGGAGAAAAGGTTTCTTCAAAGTCAATCCCTTATATTTTTGCATACCCTTTGCGCACCAATTTTTTATTTATTTCTTACAACTTGACCATATTCATTAAATTTATTTTTTTAAATCCACTTAGTCCCTAGCACATTTTTGTTTTTTTGTCTTAGGACAAGTTCCCAGGTATGATTTTTCTCTATTTGATCAAGCTCTTCATTCATGGATTTGATCCAGTCTTCCTCTTTGTTGGCATCTGCAAATGTTTTGGGTTCTATTAGGGAGAGCAATGCTTGTTCTGATTCATATGTTAGTTTTCTTCTTGTTTCAACTCCATCACTTTTGTTACCAAGGATTTGACTTTCAGGATGATTTCATTGTATTCTCCATGATGGTGATTTTGTATCTTGTCTTGGTGATTCTTCCTCTTCCTTTTCTACTTCACTTTGTGATTCATCCTCTTGTATTTATTTAATTTCTTCATCATCGTCATCTCTTATCCTTTCATCAAACTGTGGATTATCTTGAGATTTGATCCCTTTTTTTTTTAGATAATCCACTTTTACATTTTCACTTTCCACAATCTTGTGTAGCCTTGGATTATAGGATTTGTAGGCTTTTTTCTTAGATAAGTAACCAAGAAATATTCCTTCATCTGATATGGAACGAAATTTTCCTAGGTTATCCTCATCTCTCTTTATGTAGCATTTGCTCCCAAAAACTCTGAAGTGTTTAAATGATGTTTCTCTACCAAACCACAACTCATATGGTGTTTTGTTGTGCTTAAATCTAAGATTTTCTCTGTTAAGTATGTACATTGTTATATGCATTGCTTCTCTCCAATATATATCTAGGAGTTTGGATTCATTTAATATGGTTTTGGTTGCTTCTTGAACAATTCTATTTTTCCTTTCAGCGACTCCATTTTATTGAGGAGTTCTTAGATATGAAAAGTGTCTTTTAATTCCATGTGTTTCACAAAACCCATTGAATTTGTTGGAAGTAAATTCCCCTCCATTGTCTGACCTGAGACACTTGATTTTGAGATCAGACTCATTTTCATCCAGTTCTTTGAAAGCTTTAAATGTTTCAAAATCTCCTGATTTTTCTTTAAGAAAACACACCCAATCCATTATAGTATAGTCATCAATGAATAAAATAAAATAATATTCTCCTTGTATACTCTTTTTTCTTGTTGGCCCACATAGGTTAGTATGAACAATTTCTAATGGTTTTGAGGTAGAATACTCTTTCATCTTGAATCTTACTTTTGTTTGCTTCCCATGTTGGAAATGCTTATAAACGGGGTTTGAAGGTTTTATAATTTTTGACATACCTTTCACAACTTCCTTGTTACCTACGTTAACCATATTATCAAAATTTATGTGTCCCATTCTTCTATTCCATATCCAATTTTCATTTATTTGATGCATGCAGCGTTTGTCTTCTTTTTTTTGTATTTGATATATAAACATCACTTGGTGTCCTTGTTGCAGTAACTACTAATTTTCCAGAGTCTTCTTTTCTAATATCACATTTTTTAGAGTAAAAAAATGAGAATATGTCCTTGATCACATGTTTGGCTCACACTAAGGAGATTAGGTTTCAAATTTTCAACTAATAGGACATTTCTTGCTTTAGTTCTGTCATTTCCCAAACTGATTGTCCCCTTACCGAGTATTTTGGCAGAGACATCATCTCCAAATGTAACCTTTCCGTTATTCTCCTTTTTCAGGCTGACGAATTTGTCTTGATCTCCTGTCATATGTTTTGAACACCCATTGCCAACAGACCAATGACTTGTTTTATCTTTGGCATACAATGCTACCTTACATTTTGTTTCCTTCTTTTTTTTTCTTTTCATATCTTCTTATGTTTTTCTTTTAGAAAATTTGAAGTATTTGTCTTCATGGTAGATTCTAATAATTTTCAATTACTAGCTTTATGATCATAATTGTTACATTTGTAACATTTGATGATGTAATCTAGTAGTGGAGAAAATGAATTATAGTTTTTAGTCCTTTGATTGCTACTAGACTTGTTGTTCCTATGGCCATATCCTTGAACACTTTTATGATAGTTATTTTTATAAGCTTTACAGTATAATTCTTTATGCCCAAAATTATGACAAGAAAAATAGTAGCCAAGAAAGAGTTGTTGATACCTTTGTGGAGGTGTTCTTCTTGAAGTAATATTTTTTTTGTACTCATTTATTTCTGGAGAGAGTGTAGATCTATGTTCAGTAGAGTCAGTCTTTATCTAGTTCTTTTCTCTTTTGAAGGATCTCTGAAGGGAAGTTTCATAAGTCTTTGGATTTTTATCATTTTTCTGTATTTCAGATTTTAAGCCTTTATTAGTTTCCTTGTGATCATAACCTAGTCCATCGTTATTAATTGATGGTCTTTGACTGTTAAGGATGTCATCCAAGATTTTTGAACTACTTTCAAACTTTGAAAGGTTAGTGCCTTTTTCAAGTTTCCTTCTTAGAAGAACTATTTCAGCCTCTAATTTTTCACAGTTTTGTTCCTTGTCATTAAGTCATTTACTTAAGATTTCTTCAACTCTTTTAGCTTCTTGTAGTTGATTTTTTAAATCAATAATGATTTTCTTTGTTTTCTTGATGCTTTTTGAAACTTATTCTTCTCTTGATTTTTTTTCTTCCTTATAATATAACAATTATTCTTTTAATGATTTGTTTTTCCTTCTATATCTTCTTACTTATTCGAGGGAACTAATGAATTCTCCTTCAAGATCAACTTCTGGAATTTCTTCATTTTCATAATTTGTATCTTCAGTAGTGTTAGTTTGAGTTTTTATTCCCATAAATATAACATTTGTATTGGCATCTTCATTCATGTCAGATGAGCTATTGTCTTCTTTACAATAATTTTTTTTCTTTTTCTTATAGAATTTCTTTTTTTATTGGGATTTACTCTTTTTATGTTCTTTCTGATTGTAAGCTTCTTCATCATCACTATCTTTTTCCTTGGGATAAGGACATTTGGAAATAAGGTGTCTAATTTTTCCACAGTTGAAGCATTTGAAAGGTAACTTCCCTTTGTATTTACCAGATCCTTTCTTAATTTTCTTAATGAAGTTTGTTTCTTCCTCATCGGATTTGTTTGATTTGCTTTCATTTGATACATGTGTATGGTTTTTAGTTCATTTTGAGACTTTTAAGGTTGTTTCACCTTTTGAATATTTTTCTTGTCATGTTCTCATTTCATAGGTTGTGATAATCCAAAGCATTTCATCCATTATGAGTTTGTCAAGATTCTCTCGATATTCCAAGGTAGATACTTTGGGATCATATCTCATTGGGAGTGATCTTAGTACCTTTTGGACTACTATTTTGTCATCTAATGCTTCTCCTAGTCCTCTAATTGTGTTGACAAGTTCATCTACTCTTAGAAGATATTCTACAATTTTTTCTTCTTCTTTCATCTTAAATATTTCAAAATGTCCTATGTATGTTTGAAGCTTTGCTTGCTTGAATTTGGCATCTCCTTCATAAACGATGTGTAGTTTGTTCCAAATCCCTTTTGTTGATTTACAATGCATGACTTTGACAAATACATTATTTTCTAATCCACCCATAATTGCATTTATAGCTCTTGAATTATCATTGCAGAGTTTCTTTGCAGTTGTGTCTAAAGGAGCAGTTTTTGGTACATCATAACCCTTTATCACAGATATCCAAACATCACACCCTAGTGCCATTAGGTAAATTCTCATTCTTATACTCCACAATGCATAGTTATCTTCTTTGAATAGTGGAGCTTTGTTTGAGGACATCCCTTTTTGTTGATCCATTGTGGTTTTTTAGAATCTTCCTTCCATTGATTAGACTATGATGAAGGAACCCTCTCTAATACCAATTGTTGGAATATTGTTTAATACTGAGAGGGGGATGAATCATTATTATCCTTTTTCAACAATTTAAAACCACCTAATTATTAATTTTATCAAAATGAAACAAATGATCAATAAAAAGGTATGATACACAGAATTTAAACAAGGAAAACCCAACTTCGTAAATGTTCTTATTATTTTCATTAAAGGTTACATTTAATTTATGAGCTCCAACTCAAAGGAAACACCAATTCCCTGTTTTACTAGAAGCAACTAGAAGGAGGTTGCAACCCCCTAGATTTTACCAGCACCAACTGGAGGGAAGCATCAACTCCCTAGTTTCTTCAGCTATAACTGAAAATATGTTGCAACACCTTAGTTTACCATATTCAAATGGAACGATGATACAACCTCCATTGTAGGATCCAACTTTCCCTAGCACCACCCAACCTCCCTTTTGATGATAAGTACTTCAATCTTAAAATCTTCATAATCTTATTTGGATTATGATGGATATATTCATTTACTTACTTGGCCTCTGACTCTGTTATTGATCTTCATATTTCAAGCACAGAGACACCCTCTCTTTCAACAAGAATTTTTGTTTATATAGTCTTCTAATGGTCATGTACAATTGAACAATTACACATATTCAATATAAGAATGTATCTCTTCATTATAAGTATGTGCCTTTTCAATATAATATATTAATCATACTATTTTAATTAATACAATGTCAATGAACCATTTTTCCTTTTAGATTGTTAGTCATGTTTTCAATTGGGTCAATAGATTTTGACTATCATGATTTAATTCACTTTTTACCTTACCATAGTTAAATACCACCATGGTTTTCAAATACCATGTGCTCTTTCACTTTTTCCCTTTTCCTTTAACTCCACTTTCACTTTTACCTTTTTCTTTAATCCAATTTCACTTTTACCTTTTTCTTTATTCCACTTTCATATATACTCTTTTTTTAAGTAAACTCCACTTCACCTAACTTTTTAACTTTTGTTATTTATTAAAGTCATATTTATATTTAGTCCACGTTCATGTCCACTTTTACATACTCTATTTCCACTTAACTTTTCTACTTTTGTTATTTATTAAAGTCATATTTATATTTAGTCCACTTTCATTTCTACTTTTGCGTAAACTTTGTTTCCACTTAATTTTTCCACTTTTTTTTATTTATTAAAGTGATACTAAGGTCACATTTATATTTAATCACTTACTAACCTTTGACATATATTTTATCACTTACTAACCTTTGAAATCAATGACAATTTATTCAACAATTGAGTGTGTGAGTGGACCTAACCATTGGTGGTTGCTGGAAATTGTTTGGGTTTTAAGGGTTAACAAACTTCAGCCTAGCAAAAATGATGACCAAAACTTGCTATGAAATATTGGCTATCATGTTTATCTGACAGACTCAAGGGTTCTCGATGTTGCATCAAAAAATTTCCCTTCGACTACACTCTGAAATAATAGTACACGAGAAAGTATTCAAGAGGGAAACTCACCAGAATTCATTTTGTTCATCATGATCATGTCTCAATAGAATATACAGTCACCAAGAAAACTCGACTCAACCAGTGTAGTAATTGAAATTGTCTCATTCTTTCATTTTCCTTCTTTTATTATTTCAAAGCATTCTTTTCAACATTATTAGTGAGTAAATTCTCCCTCGTAAATTCCTTCCATCTGTTGGTCACTAAAAAATTTGACTTGGCTTCCATTTTTGGTCAAATTTCCTTTCCCCTTTATACCGATAAAAATCCCTCGGTCGACTCGATCTGGATAACATTTTGACTTGGATAAATTTCAACTTGGATGAATTTTGAATTTGATAAATCCTTCCCCCTTTCAACCAACAAACATCCCTCAGTTGACTCGACCTCGATAACATTTCAACTTGGTTAAATTTTGTCTTGGATGAATTTCAACTTGGTCGACTTGCGTTCTTTCTGAACCGACTTGTCGTGTCTTCCCTACTCGTCATTATCCGACTTGAATTGACCCATTTCCTTTCCGACTTGACTGGCAGTTTGAGTGGCCGAGAGTTTCTAACTCCACTATGTTCCCGTAACTCAGTATTCTTGTAGATTTTACTGCAGTTCCATCTCATACTCCACTATGGTACTTCTTATCTTCATGTTGACATCAATTCCAACACAACATTTCCATCAATCTCCCCCTTTGGCATTGATGGCAACACATCATAAATAAAAATGATCCCTTAACAATGAGTAATTATTTTATCATTATTTTCTCCCCCTTTGACATCAATGCAAGGCCCCTAATACCATAATGATGTTCATCACCAATTGTATGTTGCTCAGCCTTATTTTGTTTTGAGTGAGAGTACTTGTCATTTTTTTTCTTTCTCCCCCTATCAACATTACTCCCATATTTTTCCTTAGATGTTCAAGTGATTCTTTAGGCAAGGGTTTAGTGAATGTGTCTATTATATGCTCCTTTGAACCAACATACTCCAATCTAACCTTTTTGCCACTAACTTGCTCTCTCAAGAAATGATACTTGATGGGCATATGTTTGGTATTTTCATGCATGACTAGATTCTTGGAGATGTTGATGGCACTTGTATTGTCACAATAGATAGGTATCGGCTCATTACATTCAATTTTAATATCCTCCAGTATTTGTATCATCCATAAGATTTGAGTGAAACATTCAACAATTGCAATATATTTTGCCTCTATGTTAGATAGTGAAATTGATGATTGTTTTGTACTTGACCATGAGACTACACATTCCTCCAAGAAAAATGCATTTCCACGGGTGCTCTATTTTTCATCCATAATACCAACCCAATTGGAATTTCTGTAGGAAATTAGTTCAAATACATTATTCCTTGGATACCATAAGCCAAAGTATGATATGCCCTTAAGATATCTAAATATTCTCTTGAAAACCATCACATGTGTTTCCTTGGGAGATGATTGAAATATTACCACCATTCCTACTACTTGCATGATATCAGGTCTGGATGCATTCAAATATAGTAGGCTCCCAATCATAGATTTGTAGAAAGTTGAATCTATAGAAGGTGACTCAACTCCCTTGTTGAGTTTGCAGCTGGTTTTCATTGGAGTGCTAACAGGTGCACTTTCAGCCATTCCAAACTTTTTAAGTATCTCTTTCAGGTATTTGGATTGATTAATAAACATTCCTTTCGATGACTGAGTGATTTGAATTCCAAGGAAGAAATTTATCTCTCCAATCTTAGACATTTCAAACTCTTTTTTCATTTCTTGAGAAAATTTATGACTTGATTCATCATTGTTGCAGCTAAATATGATGTCATCCACATAGACCAATGTGACTAATAAACTATCTTTTTCAATTATAAGATAGATATTGTTATTATACATGTATCTTTTGAATCCTTTTTGTAGTAGGCACTTATCAATTCTTGCATACCATTCTCTAGGTGCGTGTTTAAGGTCATAGAGTGCCTTCTTAAATCTATACATGTGTTCTTATTTTCCTGTTTGTTCAAATCCTTATGATTTCTCTGTGTAGACTTTCTCTTTTAGGTCTCCATTCAGAAATACAGACTTTACATCCATCTGATAGACTTTAAAATTCTTAAAGCATGAGTATTCTAGAAATAATCTGATGTCTTCCATTCTTGCAACTAGAGAAAAGGTTTCTTCAAAGTCAATCCCTTATACTTGTGCATACACTTTGCACACCAACCTTGCTTTATTTCTGATCACTTGGCCATCTTCATTAAATTTATTTATTAAAAATCCACTTGGTCCCTACCACATTTTTGTTTTTTGGTCTTGGGACAAGTTCTCAGGTCTAATTTTTCTCTATTTGATCAAGCTCTTCATTCATGGATTTCATCCAGTCTTCATTTTTGTTGGCCTCTACAAATGTTTTGGGTTCTATTAGGGAGATAAATTCTTGTTCTAATTCATATGTTAGTTTTCTTCTTGTTTCAACTCCAACACGTTTGTTACCGAGTATTTGACTTTCAAGATTATTTCTTTGTATTTTCCTTGATGGTGCTTTTGCGTCTTGTCTTAGTGATTCTTCCTCTTCCTTTTCGTCTTCACTTTGTGATTCATCCTTTTGTATTTCTTTAATTTTTTCATCATCATTATATCTTATCCTTTCATCAAATTTTGGATTATCTTGATAATTGATCCCTTTTGTTTTTAGATCATCCACTTTTACATTTTCACTTTCCACAATCTTGTGTATCCTCATATTATAGTGTATCTAGGCCTTTTTGTTGGATGGGTAACCAAGAAAAATGTATTCATCTGATATGGAATCAAATTTTCTTAGGTTATCATCATTCTCTTTATGTATTATTTGTTCCCAAAAACTCTGAATTTTTTAGCTGATGTTGGTCTTCCAAACCACAACTCATATGGTGTTTTTTTGTGGTTAAATCTATTTTTTTCTCTATTAAGTATGTTGGATTACTGAGAGGGAGGGTGAATCAGAAATAGAGCAATTATAAACCTTTTTAAACCAAATAATCCAAGTGTTATATCAATGTAGAATTATCATCCAATAATGAGCAATGAACAAATGAACAATCATACACATACATAGTACACCAATGTTTTACATGGAAACCCAAAGCAGGAGAAAACCACAGAATTCTTTTTCTTATATGTCTTGAAGAATTACATTCATTAGAAGCACCACTGGAAGGAGGCTCCAACCCCCTAATTTCTCAAGCTACAACTTGAGGGAATCTCCAACTCCTGAATTCTTTGGCTACAACCAAAAGGAGGCTACAACCCCCTATGTTCTCTGGCTACAACCGGAAGGTAGCTACAACCACCTGTCCTTGCCCCGTCCAACCGCCTTGAAGTAGAAGTAGAATGATGGAACCAATGTCACACTATCACAATCATATATAGTGTTGTAAACATGTACCAATAAACATGAGCCATGCATCAACCTATACCTCAACCTGTAATTAACCTATACCATAAACAAGTGCATCAACCATGCACCAACCTGTACCAAACAACCTATAATCAACTTGTAGCATAAACAAGTGAAACCATCCATGTACCAAGTATGTACCAATCATGTGTCAACTACTCATCAACTATGACTCATCAATATGTACCAACATCATCAACTATACACCTCATGTATGTGCCAACTCATCAACTACTTGTCTCAACCATGTACACAACATGTACCTTAACCAAAAGCCCTCATCAATTTCATCATTCAAATATGATTTGTAACTTTGTAATAGACATGGTGTATATGATCACGTACCTTCAAACCTTCCTTAACTTTAACAACAAGAGACTAGCATTTTCATCAAACTTTTCTTTAGTCTCACATGACTAGTTTTGGATTAGTCAACAACCTTAACTTGAAATAATCATAACTTTGTACATGTAACGAATAAAGATCTGAAACTGATACACAATGTTCTTCAGTTTGTTTTATGCAATTCCTCCAATTTTCACTACTTGGAACCTCTCAGAAAAGGATTTATATCAAAAATGGCATACCTTTTTGAATTTTAGCTTATTCTAGAGAGTGACCTTGTAGAGCATGCCCCGCACGGAATATTTGTTGAATCAATATGAAACTGTTACAAAGAATACTAAAGACTGTAATGTAATCAAAAACAAAATTCTTACTGAATTTGGATTTTTTATGAAGAAGTTATGACGTTTGTACCCGAAACACAAGTTTTAGACTAGTTTCAGGACTAGCCACAAACCCTATTTTCCACGAAGTGTAACTCCCAAGATACAACGACCCACAAGCTGAATTTTTTACCTCATATACTTGGATATGTTTCCTCAATGGAATAGAAATTTCACGGTTTGAATCATTTTATTTAAAAATTTATTTCGAAAATGGTGAGATGACTTGTAAATATCATACCTTAGAAAGCGTCATCAAAAGAATTTATCCTTCCTTGAATTCCGGCTTTATTTTCTTTACCTTACCTCATAAATTCGGCTTAGATATCCTTTGGTTACCTAAGACACCTATAGATATTCAATATTCTCAAGTGTGTTCTTAAATGAGAGAATCTTGCCTCTTTTTTCTACTCTCCAAGTAGCTTCCTTAAAAACATCTTCTAGGTCACATTGCCCACTTTCCTTATTTTAGGGTTAACCCACTTCTAATTTCTCTATTAAATTTATTATTTAAATAATTAATTTGTATTCACTTTGAATTATAGTACACTTGTCACTTCACTTTATTATTTACCTTCTAAAATCTCTTAAACCACTTTGACCTACTTTGACCTTTTGGGGCTTCTAAATGACATATGAGGGTCCTCCAACTTCATAAGGCCATAACTCTCAAACCGTGAGGAGTTATGTGACGTTCCACATACCACCAGAAATGGAATGACATGTACTATCCATATAGAATAGTGTTACCTGCAAATATATAAAAACTCATACCATTATCCATCAAACAAACTTGGTTCCATTACCTAAACCTAGATTCTTCAACTTCTCATGGACATAAATCTCTATTCGTGAGGAGTTATGTGATGTTTCACATACCACCAAAAATGGAATGAAAAGAAATATCCATATAGGATAGCTACTTTGAAAAATTCACTGACCTTCATCTCATTATTCCACAAATAATAATGGGTTCTCTAACCATACTTCTAGGATAACTCAATCTGCAAAGTCTCTTCACGTGAGGGATTTCACCATAAGTGGACCACTTTGGAGTTCATCCATTTCTACTTATTATAAACCATAAAAATACAATAATGAGTCATATTTACATCAAACAAACTTGGTTCCATTACCCAAACCTTTGTGCTACTGGGCTTTCTTCAAGGGTTGACATCAATGACAACCAACCTTAATCACCAATCTCCCCCTTTGGCATTGATGGAAACACTCTGATACAAAACTGAAATTATGTCAAGCAATACCGAAGTCGTATCACTCATGCTCCCCCTGAAAACATGCCTTTGTCCTCTGCATCTTTGTGACCATTGCTCCCCTTAGAACCATGCCTCTGTCCTCTGCATCTGATGAATCTCTCCCCCTTTGTCATCAATGGCAAAGGTATCCTTCCATCCGGAGCTGCTCCCCTTGACTGAACTGTCCTCTTTATGGTGCTTCCTTGTGTACATATAAAACATATAATATAAGCCTTCAAAATCATTCATTTTTTTAGTAGAAATAACTCCGAGTCTCTGGCGAAGATACTCAAAGGCTTCCCGTAGAAGTGGTTTTGTAAAAATGTCTACCAATTGTTCTTTTGTGCCCACATACCCAACTCTGATGTTCTTTTCTGCAACCTTTTCCCGTATAAAGTGATACTTGATTGGAATGTTCTTTGTCTTGGAGTGCATCATCAGGTTCTTTGAGATACTGATGACGCTTTTATTATCACAATAGATTGGATTGGGCTCATCATACTCAACCTGTATATCTTTGAAAGTTTGTTTCATCGAAATAACTTGTGTACAACATGTTGTTGCTGCAATATACTCTGCCTCGGCTATATATAGAGATATTGATGATTGTTTCTTGCTTAGCCATGATACTAAACACTCACCCAAGTAGAACGTTGTTCCACTAGTGCTTCATCGATCATCAATACAACCTGCCCAATCTGCACCTGTGTAGGCAATAAGAGATATATCCTTTCCTTTTGGATATCATAATCCAAATTCTTATGTTCCTTTGATATATCTGAAAATTATCTTCACTGCTAATACATGTGATTTCTTTGGTGCTGCTTGAAATCGTGCCACATGTCCAACTGCCTTCATTACATCTAGTCTGGATGTTGTCACATATAGTAGGCTTCCAATCATTGACATGTATTGCCTCTGATCTGTAGACTATGAATCATCATATTTTCTTAACTTGCAACTAGTTTGCATGGGAGTGATAACTGGTTTGCAATATTTCATTTCAAACCTCTTTAACATTTCTCTGATATACTTGGTTTGAGAAATAAAAATTCCTTGGTTTCTTTGACATATCTGAAGTCCCAGAAAGAAGGATATTTCTCAAAGTAATGCCATTTCAAATTCATTCTTCATCTCCTTTGCAAATTTCTGGATTAACCTGTCATCATCACTACCAAAAACAATATCATCAACATAAACTTCAATTAATAAAATATTACCTTGACTTACTTTGATGTAGAGGTTGTTGTCTGCACTTCTTTTTCTGAACCCTGCCTGTTGTAGATATTTATCAGTCTAGAGTACCATGCTCTAGGAACCTGTTTTAGACCATACAAGGCCTTCTTTAATTTGCACACATAGTATGCATTCTTTGACAACTAAAATCCTTCTGGTTGTTCAATGTAGACTTCTTCTTCAATTTCCCCAATCATAAAAGTTGATTTTACGTCCATATGATACACTTTAATATTTTTGGAGCATGCATAAGCTAAAAGAAAATGGATTGCTTCCATTCTAGCAACTGGGGAAAATGTCTCTTCAAAGTCGATTCCTTCAATCTGTGCATATCCTTTACATACCAATCTAGCTTTGTTCCTTTCAACCTATCCATCTTCATTCAATTTATTCCTGAAAACCCATTTGTGTCGATCACATTCTTATTCTTTGGTCTTGGAACCAATTCCCAAGTGTCATTTTTCTCTATTTGATCTAATTCTTCATCCATGGCCTTATTCCAGAATTCATCCTTCCTGGCTTCTTCAAAACAGTTTGGTTCAATTATAGATATGAGTGCTAGGTGTGTTTGTTTTGGTGAATGGATTCTTCTTCTAGTATCAACTCCTGCATCTTTGTTTTCGATAATCTGATCTGAAGGGTGATTCTTCTGTACTCGTCTGCTAGGTGTCTTTGGAGACACTTTTTGAACTTGCTCCTCTACTTCTATTGGATTCTCTTCATCTTCCTCTTCTACTTATTTTTCATCTTCTTCTTCCTTTTCTAAAGGTTGTTCCATTGATTCATTTTCTTCTTCCTTTGATTATGGTTTGCATGTTTCATTAATTGTTATGTTGATTCTTTCCACAACTTTGTTCAATCTCAGATTTTAACACTTGTATGCTTTCCTTGTAGTTGAGTGACCAACAAGTACTCCTTTGTCCACACGAGAGTCAAACTTTCCTATTCTACCATCTTCTCTTTTGATGTAGCATTTGCTTCCAAAAACTCTGAAGTTCTTCACATTTGTTGGTCTTCCTTTTCATAGATCGTAAGGAGTTTTGTCAGTGTTTTTTTTTAGCATTACTTTGTTTTGAATGTGAACTTTTGTATGCACTACCTGTGTCCAAAATATATCTGTAAATTTGGAATCCATTAGCATTGTTCGATCCATTTCCTGTACTATCATGTTCTTTCTTTCAACAACTCCATTCTATTGAGGTGTCCTAGCAACGGAGAATTGCCTTTTTATTCCATGACTGGTGCAGTAATCCATAAATTCCTTTGAAGTGAACTCTCCTCCATTATCAGATCTCAAGCATTTGATTTTTGAATCCATTTCATTTTCAACCATTTCCTTGGAGATCTTAAAGTTTTCAAAAGCTTCTGACTTATTCTTGAGAAAGCAAACTACAATCATTCTTGTATAATCATCAACTAATAACAGAAAGTATTTCTCACCCTTTAAACCCTTTGTTGTAGTTGTTCCAACTAGATCAGTGTGCACAATTTCCAGTGGTCTTGTCATTGAATATTCCTTTGATTTGAACCTGGTCTTTGTTTGTTTTCCTTATTAACAATGCTTGCATAAAGTGTTGGTTGGTTTCTTGATCTGGGGAATTTCTCTGACTTCTTCTCTTTTACTGACTTTGACAAGGTTATAAAAATGTATGTGACCCATTCTTCTATGCCATATCCAACTTTCATCTTCATTTCCTAGACAACACTTTTAATTTCCAATTTCACTTTACACATATATGTTGCTTGAAGTTCTTGGAGCTATAGCAATCAATTTTCCTGAACCTTCTTTTCTTATCTCGCACTTTTGTGAATCAAAAGTAAATTTATGACCTTCATCACACATTTGAATCATACTTAGAAGATTATGTTTCATATCTTCTACTAGTAGAACATTTTTTTCCTTTGTATTCTTGTTCCCAATTCTGACTGTGCCTTTTCCAATGATTTTAGTTGAATCATCATTTCCGAAGGAGACTGATCCATCTCTTTCCTTTCTTAATGTAATAAACCTGTCTCTATCACCTGTCATGTGTTTTGAACAGCCAGTGTCAACATACCTACCACATTTCTTCTGCTTATCTTGTAGAGCGAGTGTGCATTCTTCATTTCTATATTGATTATGCTTTCTTATACATGTCCTTTTCTGAGGTTCCTATCTGTGACTGTTGTTATTCTGTTTCAGTTCTCTAGGAGGGACTGTCATTCTAAAATCTTTGGCCATGTGTCCAATGTTGTTACATTTGTAACATTCCACTTCAGTGCTCAAATATTCAAACCTATTGTAACTTCTTCTTTGTGTTTCACTAGGCCTTCTTGGATAACTCTTTTGTGTATGACTTTCAAATTTGTTTATGTTCATGTTGTTAGCCCTACAATTCACAGCTTTATGTCTAAAATTATTACATGCATAACATAAACCAAAAAATATAGTTTGATACCTGGGAGTTGAAGATCTTCTGAAAGGAGGTGCTCTTATGAATCCTTCTTCTTCTTGAGGCCTATATGTCTGTTGTTGATTCTTAAATCCGAATCTTATCGGTGGAGGATTGTCCCTGTAATCTTCCTTGTATATCTTCTTATCCCCTTTGATTGTTTCTGCATAGATTTTTGGATATGTTTCTTGCTTTGTTGTTTTGGAGCTTGATCCCTTTTCTGTCTGATTGTATCCAAGTCTGGACTTGTCAAGATGAGATTTTTGAATGCTGATAATGTCATCCAAAACTTTTGAGCTATTCTACATATTTTTCTTTTGAATATCCTTTCTTAATGTGACAATCTTTGCTTCCAAATTTCCAATGTTCTTGTCCTTTTCTTCTAGCTGTTATTTGAGTGCTTCTTCAATTATTTTATATTCTTCTATTTGAACCTTCAAATTTGTGATCATTTGTTCTAGTTCTTGAGTGTCTTCTTTCTTGTCTAGTTTCGCTTGTACTTTCTTGTTTTTCTTCTTTTCCCTTCTGATAACTTCTATGGCACACATCAATTATTCTCAGTAGTCAACTTCTGTTGATTAAGGTTGGTTGTCATTGATGTCAACCCTTGAAGAAAGACCCGTAGCACAAAGTTTTGGGTAATGGACCCAATAGTGCTTGATGTAAATATGACTCATTATTTTTTTTTCATGGTTGATAAGAAGTAAATATGGATGAACTCCAAAGTGGTCCCCTTATGGTGAAAGCCCTCACGAGAAGATGCTTTGTGGAGTAAGAGAACCCATGCTTAATTATGGAATAATGAGATGAAGGAAAGTGAATTTGTTAGAGAAAATATTCTATATGGATATTTCTTGTCATTTCATTTCCGGTGGTATGTGGAACGTCACATAATTCCTCACGGTTAGAGAGTTATGGCCATGAGAAATTGGAGACCCCGGGTTTGGGTAATGGACCCAAGTTTGTTTGATGGGTAATGGTATGATTTATGATATATTTTCAGATAATACTATTCTATATGTATAGTACATGTCATGCCATTTCTGGTGGTATGTAGAACGTCACATAAATCCTCACGGTTTGAGAGTTATGGCCTTACGAAGTTGGAGGACCCTCATATGTCATCTAGAAGCCCCAAAAGGTCAAAGTAATCAAAGTGGTTTAAGAGATTTTAAAAGGTAAATAATAAAGTGAAGT
>JASDQU010103095.1:0-13543 GCA_032191745.1 Picea mariana | reverse complement strand
TTTTTTTCTATAATGATTCAGATCCTGAAATTGCTATTAAAGTGAGAAAACATATCCAAGTATCTGTGGTTCAAAATTCAGCTTGTGGGTCGTTGTATTTTGGGAGTTACCCTCTGTGTAAAATAGGGTTTGTGGCCAGTCCTGAAACTAGTCAAAATCAGGTGTTTCGGGTAAAAACATCATAACTTCTTCATAACAGATCCAAATTCAGTGAGACAAAATGTTTTGGTTAGGGTACAGTATGTAGTATTATTTGTAATAGTTTCATATCATTTCATCAAATATTTTGTGTGGGGCACTCTCTACAAAGTCGCTCTCTAGAATAAGCCAGAATTCAGCAAGGTATGCCATTTTTTCTATAACTCCTTTTCTGAGAGGTTCCAAGTAGTTACACTTGGAGAAATTGCATAAAAAACACTGAAGAACATTGTGCATCAGTCATATATTTATACATTACAGGTTCAAAGTTATGATTACTTCAAGTTAGGGTTGTTGACTAATCGAAAACTAGGCATGTGAGACTAAAGAAAAGTTTGATGAAAATGCTAGTTTCTTGTTGTTAAAGTTAATGAAGGTTTGTAGAAATGTGATCAGAAACACCAAGTCTATTACAAAGCTACAAATCAGATTTTGATGATGAAATTGATGAGGGATTTTGGTTGAGGTACATGTTGAGTACATGGTTGAGACAGTAGTTGATGAGTTGGCACATACATGAAGTGTATAGTTGATGATGTTGGTACATATTGACGAGTCATAGTTGATGAGTAGTTGACACATGATTGGTGCATACTTGGTACATGGTTGGATGCACTTGTTTATGGTACAGGTTGATTATAGGTTGGTGCATGGTTGATGCACTTGTTTATGGTACAGGTTGATTACATGTTGGTGCATGGTTGATGCACTTGTTTGTGGTACAGGTTGATTATAGGTTGGTGTATGGTTGATGCACTTGTTTATGGTACAGGTTGATTACAGGTTGATGCATGGTTGATGCATGGTTCAGATTTATTGGTACAGGTTTACAACAGTATATCTCACAGTGATAGTGTGACAGTGGTTCCATCATTCTACTTCTACTTCAGGGTGGCAGGACGGTGCAAGGACAGGTGGTTGTAGCCACCTTCCGGTTGTAGCCAGAGAACATTGGGGGTTGTATCCTCCTTCTGGTTGTAGCCAGAAATTTGGGGAGTTGGAGCTTCCCTCAGGTTGTAGCCTGAGAAACTAGGAGGTTGGAACCTCCTTCCAGTTGCAGCTCGAAAACAAAGGAAGTTGGTGCTTCCAATGAATGTAATGCTTCCAATGAAAAAAGCATTCTGTGGTTTTCTCCCGATTTGGGTTTCCACGTAAAACACTAGTGTACTGTGCATGTGTGTTATTGTTTATTTATTACTGCTCATTATTGGATAATAATTCTACATTGATATAACATTTGAAGAAAAAGGATTATAATTACGTTATTACTGATTCACCCCCCCACTCAGTAATCCAACAACTTCTGCCTCTTCAATTTCTTCTTCTACTTCTTCATATTCTTCTTCAACTTCTTCATATTCTTCTTCATAATCTTCTACTGCCATGAATAGAACTCTTCATATCTCATTGTCACTGACTTCATCTTCATCTGATGATGAGATGTCTTCTTTGGTGCATAAGCGTTTCTTGAAAACTTTCTTTGTAGTTTTTTGCCTTTATATGTTTGTTTTCCTTTTGAGTAACCTTCATCATTTATCTTTTTATTATGAGGACATTTGTTATCAAAATGACCAATACTATCACAATTAAAACAAATTAAAGGAAGCTTACCTGTATACCTACCGTCGGTTCCCTTGTTCAATCTTTTGGCGAAGTTGGCCACTTCTTCATCATCTTTCGAGACATCACTATCGCTACTATGTTCTTCTTGTTTCTTTTACTTTTTCTTTGACCTTTTGGATGCTTTGAAAGATGCTTCTTTTACATTTGGATTTTCTTGTTCAGTTCTCATTTCATATGCTGTCAAGATTCCATGCATTTCGTCCATGCTTATTAAGTTTCTGAGCTTTCTTCTAGTGCTGATATATTAGGGTCAAATCTCATAGGAAGAGATCTTAGTACCTTTTGAACAATTACATATTCTTTGATTTCTTCCCCCAATCCTATGATTTCATTCACTGTTTCATCGACTCGTAAGAAGTAGGCTACAATATTCTCATCTTCCTTCATCTTTAGTTGTTCGAACTGACCTCTGTAAATTTGAAGCTTTGTTTCTTTTGATAAAATATAGACAAAAACAACAACATGGCAGAAAAGGCTCACTAGCCAACACTCCAATGTATTCACTCCAATGTTACATATTTATAGTACAATGGGTGATGCCACCTCATAGAGAGATTTGCTCTAGATCCTAAAATCATGCATGATGACTAGGCTAGGCAATCTTAACTAAATCATTAGTCATCACTTGAGGATATATTACTAATATCCTAAATGAATAATACAATTATAGGTGACAATTTAGACTTATTGATTGATAAAGGTAAGCCATAGGCTAACAATCCCCCCCTCAATCACAAGTCTGATCAATAATACCAGCAATAAAGCATAAACTGGTATCAATTCCAAGTCTTCATACTAAAACTTCTGTGTTGAGTCTCAATGAAGATTTGCCTGAAAAACCGCCAATGTGGATGTTGAATGGTTCATCTGAAATGAACTGGAAGAGAGCTGAGATATGGAAGTGAACAGTTGCAATATTTGAACATTCCCTAATTGCTTGACAATTTTATCATTTTGCCAAGTATTTTTGCTAGAAGAATCTGATGTCTTCTGCTAATTGGTGAACAAGTAGTATCGCCACTGTACTATCAGTGTATCACTGAAAGTGCTCTCTGAATCTGTGGTTTGGGATAACCACTGAGCAATTGATACCATGTATATGATGGTTTTTGGATAACCACTAACCAATTGTGACACTTTTAGGTGTCTAACAGCATCCCAATGTATAATGTGTATGATTCAATTGCAATTCATTGAACCATAATCCTGTCAAAGCCTGCCATCTCTAGAAAATCTCACTATGCAATCATGTGAGCTAGGATGCATGCAATTTGTTCACTTAATGTAAACTCCAATCTGATGAGAGAGAACCAAGAGAAGTGAATCAACTTCTAGTCTGACACATCCCTGAAACTGCCTGACAACTTAATCAAATGCCAAGCTGCAATGCAGAAGGATCCTCTTGTCCTCTGCTAGGTCAAATGACCATCTATGTGAACCAAACATCCACATCATTTCTCTCAAAATCAAAATTAACATCCAAATTATGTATGATTCAACTTAAACTTATTGAACCATAATTCTGCCAAAGTCTGTCATCTACAAACCACAGTTTCCCATTTGGAAAATTTCATGCCCATCTGGCATACTTGATGTTTGTTGTTGTCGAAACTTTATGTCTGACAACCAATTCCATCATTAATTCCCCCCTTTTTCAGCTGAAAAGAGAGACCACAAGTGGTTTCATGAACCATCATCACTGGAATTTTGAACTCCCCCCTTAAGGTGCATGAGAGTTACATCATTGTACTCCCCCCTTCTATGCTCAAGAGATTACAATACTTGTTCCATTTGAGTACAACACAAAGTGGGCATGCAGAAAAAACCACATGTTATCTCATCCCGTGAGGGCCATGCTCGAAAGCTACGCCATAAGGGGACCACTTATGTGAGGTACAAAAATGTTATGTGCTACAAGATTGGTCTTTACTAGATATTTAATTCTTCGGTAAGACTTATATAATCTCTTGGTTGTTGATGACCACTGCAAAGGATCAATCCACTCATGGTGAATTTTCAATCTTGCAGGTTTCTTCAGTCTTGAACATCTGTCTGAAGAATGGTTATGCTTGCCACAATGTTGGCAAGGATGGAGATCAAAACATTGATTCTCCTTGTGACCAACTCGATTACGATGTTGACACTTATCATTCTGATGCTAAACTTGAACAAGTGAAGTTGAAGCTTCTTGAAGGAATCCAGTACTTTGGAACTTGATTGGTCTGGAATAATCAGGAATATGAAAGGTAACTTTCTTGTCATATCCAAGTCCTATTCTATTCTTGTTGTAGATGATTTCTTCCCAAGGTCTGATGATGGGATTGGAAAGATTATTTTGAACCTGTTGCTTTGAAATCCATGGAAGTGGATTTACTGCATGTTGTTGCAGCATTGAAACGTTTTCTTCACTAGAGTCAAAAGAAAACTCTTCAAAAATAGGTTCATGAATAGATTCAACTTCATCTGAAACTGATTCTGAAGTTGTATCACTGTGTTGTTCCTTCACTGACTGTTGATTAAAAACATCATCATCATCATTATCATCATAGAGAGGGTTGTGCTGAACAAAAACTAGTTCAGAACAGTTCACTCGTTGTTTATTTTTGAGATCCCTGATTTCATCATTCAATAGTTGTGATAGAGATTGAAGAAGTCTAACTTTAGCTTGCGTCACTTGCAAACAAGTTAGTACCAATTGAAGAGTTTCTTTGTTCAATATAACTGTTTTGTCTTCAGTGGTGTTTATTAGAGTGTTCATTAACTCTAATAATTTGAGACTTAGAGCCATTTCAAAAAACACTAAATGAGGTCTCCTTGTGCAGGTAGATCCTGATTACAATTTGACTCGATAGAAGAAGTTTTATTTGCAACTCGCTCACTTGAATCGCTCACTTGAACTTCATGCTCTCTTTCTATTCATGCTCACTTGAACTTGCCTTTCTTAAACTGCTCACTTGAACTTCACGTTCGCTTGATTTTGTTTCACACTCGCTTGAACTCTTTTTTCTTTCTTGCTTCTAGGAAGTTTAGGATGTCGGTTACCACCGAAAATGCATCCCAAAGTATTACAATAATTTGAGTTTCAAGTACTCATCCTTGTCAATTACAACTCAAAATGAATCTAGGGTGTCGGGCTCAGCCAAAAATGCACCTTATGACAAATTCAATTCAACTCAACTTGATTTTAAAAAGACAAGTAAACTTACAAAGGGACAATTTGCAAGTTACAATAAATCCTGATTCTGAAGTTGAATTACTCTTGAATGTGTTGTCGATGCTTTTGAGTCTAGTTCTCCTTTGCTTACGAGATTGAATTATTCATTTCTTTAGTATTCTTTGTTGATGCTTGATTTGCATTACTTTTGCTTGAATGCATGTTCATGAGTAACATTGTGTTTGGGCTTATGTGTGTTGCAAAAATTGTAAGTTTGTTTATGTCAAAACTAGACAGTAAACTTACTCGTAAGACAAACATGAAAATTTCACCACAACACACTACTCAAGGTGTACCTAAGATCCCCTTATTCAATTTCGGGCATATCTAGGACACTTCAACACCAGAAAAAATGAACTTTTATTATGCTTAATACAATGAGCTCTTACACCGAAGAGCAATTCAGTTTTCAATTACAATCTTTGTTACACATCTCAAAAAGAACATAAATATGTTCTTCCTTATGTATATACCTTCTTATGACATCTCCCTAATACAATTATCTCTTAATCTCCCTCATTCTTATCAAATATTTAACCCCCTTTTTACATAATAAAAAATTTTGCAATTTACTCCAGTTCTCAATGTCAGTGCTCTACCAACATTAGGTGCCCATACACTTCCATTCTTGAATATTTCACAATACCTCATGTTGCATTCACCATATGCAAACCATGCTCACCCAAATATATATAATATAATTCATGAGAAGTCATTCTCTCCTTCCACTAATCATCTCTCATGAACTAAGCATTAACATTCAAACTCCCTTGTTTCTCATGAGCGACTTCCATATAAATAATTCTTTAATAAAAGCACTCAAAACAAATTCCAACACAAAAAATGGATCTATGCCCTTCTTCCAAAGTAATCTTCCACTTGATACCTATTTTTCTCCAAACACTTCATTCTAAAGCAACCATCTTCAAAGTTCTTTTATTCCAGGCATTTAAGAGTTTTCGTGAGATAATTTTAGAGATTGTTGACAGTGGGATCTTGATTGGCGGTTTCTCCTCCAGAATTGTGGAATAAGTTGTGTTGCCTTTAACTATGAATGCATGCTGAATGGACAGTTGGACAGAATCACTATTGTACACCGTAGGGGTGCCTCCAACCATATGGCCACGAATCCATTTACATTCAAACCAGCAAATAATTACAGAAGCCATTGAACATTGTTGAAGGGAAGATGTAGTACCTGTTTGATGATTTTGCAGGTATTGAGACAGTTTCCTGTGGTCATTTCCATCCCGATATTGTAGAATCCATTAGGACTAAAAATCAAATACGACAGCATGCTACAACAATAAACCTTCATCATGCAATAGGAGATTTTGCAGAGGCACTAGCTTCCAAAATGCCATGGTGGGAGTGTTGACACAATGGAATTGACAGTTTCGGGATTTGACCATGCCCTGGTAAATACGTTGTCAATAATGAAATCAGGGTACCATTCCACATTGGATTTTGAAGGTTGCTCAAGGTAGAGAAATGCATATCTACGTCAATACAACACCACAAGTTCAATTTCCCTAAACCTGAAAGACTTCCACTCTGATTTCACTGAATTGTTCATCATGAAAAAATGAGGGCGATCTGTCTTTGCATTATCTATCCATGAGCTACTGTTGTGCTTGCTGCCAGCATTTTGGTGACACAAATTTTGGACCTGGCAGCGTTTTGGATCTGGCAGCGTTTTGGATCTGGCAGCGTTTTTGCATTGAGAAAATCATGGAGCATATCTTTGAAATCAAAATGCAGTTGAGGAAATCACGGTTGGAAATCCTCATTGAGTGTTGTTGGAAATCGTGGAGAAAATCACGTTCTAGACTGAAACAATGGTGCGATCTGGTGCGATTCCAGAGATTGATGTGATCTGGTGCAATTCCAATTTTGGTTGACTGGCAGATTGCTTGACAACATCGCAAAACACAACCAAAGTAGTTATGAACCTTCAGGCTTTCAACTTTGACTTTTTGTTGATGAAGAAGCTCAATCGATCTTGGTTACAACCTGGGGTTTTCACGCTAATTTTTCTTTGAGAACAGAAACTACGCATAATAGAACCTGCAGCTCCACCAATATAAAAAATGTAGGCCAAACCCTACGTCCATCTGAGCAGAGATCGCGTAACTTCCAGATCCAGATATGAAGTGTTCTTAAAATTTGCAGAGAGGGCGAGGGTGCTTAGATAGTTTTAGAGAGGGCACAAGCATGCTATTCTTGGCTACTGAAATGTCCACTGTTGATTACTTGACCAAATCAGTGGAAAAGGAAGCCCAAGGTCATAACTCGACCAGTTCATCATAGATCAAGGGCAAGTTAAAAAATTCAGATCGATATGAGAGGTTGATCACCTTGTATATATTTGGTTGGATCGATAGTTTTCTTACAGATCATAAACTAAAAATATCAATTTTCTTGAAGACCATACGATCCATTATATATTAGAAATTGACCAGGTTGCAAGGTTCTTGTCTAAATTTCAATGAAGCGTTTATGCAAACACATTTGCATCTTAAATTAAAAATTGAAAGAGTGATGATCTTACTATTGCACCTCCAAACGGATGTATAGATCTCAAACAAATTCGCCTTTGGCAGATCCACATGTAGTTGTTGCAGTGAAACCGTGTTCTTCAAAAATCGCCATGTATTTTTCTTTCCTTCTTTCGCTCCATGCTCTAGCTAAGAACTATAAATATCTGATATTCTCAACCGCTCTTCCCATATCAACCTCTCTTCACCAACACCATATAATCCTGAGGTCGAGAGTTCAAGCCTCTCTCACCCCACCATTTCTTCACCATGGCTCTGATACCAATTGATAAAATATAGACAAAAACAATAACATGGTGGAAAAGGCTCACTAGCCAACACTCCAATGTTACATATTTATAGTACAATGGGTGATGCCACCTCATAGAGAGATTTGCTCTAGATCCTAAAATCATGCATGATGACTAGGCTAGGCAATCTTAACTAAATCATTAGTCATCACTTGAGGATATATTACTAATATCCTAAATGAATAATACAAATATAGGTGACAATTTAGACTTAGTGATTGGTAAAGGTAAGACATAGGCTAACAGCTTTAACTTTTGAATCTCCTTCATAAATATTTCGAAGATTGTCCCAAATCTCTTTAGCGGATTTACAATGTGCAAATTTGGTGAATACAGTTTCACTGAGACCATTCAGAAGTGCATTTGTGGATTTGGAATTATTCTGACTGAATTTCACTGCTTTGTCATTTGTTGGTGGAACTGTTGGTGTTGTGTATCCATCTACAATTGATTGCCAAATTTCAAATCCATGTGTCTGTATATATGTCTTCATCCTTATGCTCCAAAAAGCATACTTATGTCCATCAAACTATGGTATTCCATTTTTATACAAGTTGTTTCTCTCCATGATCTACGTTTTAGTGGTTAAACTGATTTCTGAAGGAACCTCGCTCTGATTCCAATTGTTGGATTACTAAGAGGGGGATTGAATCAATAATAGAGCAATTATAATCCTTTTTAAACCAAATAATCCAAGTGTTATATCAATGAAGAATTATCATCCAATAATGAGCAATGAAAAAATGAACAACCATACACATACACAGTACACCAGTGTTTTACATGGAAACCCAAAGCGAGAGAAAACCACAGAATGTTTTTTCTTATATGTCTTGAAGAATTACATTCATTGGAAGCACCAACTTCCTTTCTTTTCCAGCTGCAACTGGAAGGAGGCTCCAACCCCCTAGTTTCTTAAGCTACAACCTAAGGGAAGGTCCAACTCCCCAATTCTCTAGCTACAACCAAAAGGAGGCTACAACCCCCTATGTTCTCTAGCTACAACCGGAAGGTAGCTACAACCACTTGTCCTTTCCCCGTCCAATCGCCCTGAAGTAGAAGTAGAATGATGGAACCACTACCACACTATCACTGTGAGATATATCGCTATAAACCTATACCAATAAACCTGAGCCATGCATCAACCATGCATCAACCTATACATCAACCTGTAATTAACCTGTACCATAAACAAGTGCATCAACCATGCACCAACCTGTACCAAACAACCTGTAATCAACCTGTACCATAAACAAGTGCAACCAACCATGTACCAAGTATGTACCAATCATGTTTCAACTATTCATCAACTATGACTCATCAATATGTACCAATATCATCAACTATACACCTCATGTATGTGAAAACTCATCAACTACTTGTCTCAACTATGTACACAACATGTACCTTAACCAAAATCCCTCATCAATTTCATAATCCAAATATTATTTGTAAATATGTAATAGACCTAGTGTATATGATCACATAGCTCCAAACCTTCCTTAACTTTAACAACAAGAGACTACCATTTTCATCAAATTTTTCTTTAGTCTCACATGACTAGTTTTAGATTAGTCCACAACCCTAACTTGAAATAATCATAGCTTTGTACTTGTAATGAATAAAGATATGAAACTGATACACAATGTTATTCAGTGTGTTTTATGAAATTCTTCCAGGTTTCACTACTTGGAACCTCTAAGAAAGAGATTTATAGCAAAAATGGCATACCTTGTTGAATTTTGGCTTATTCTAGAGAGTGACCTTGTAGAGCGTGCCCCGCATCGAATGTTTTTTTAATTGATATGAAACTATTAAAAATCATACTACAGACTGGACTATAACCAACACATTTAGTATTACTTAATTTGGGTCTATTATGAATAAGTTATGACGTTTTTACCAGAAACACCTGTTTTAGACTAGTTTTGGGACTATCCACAAACCCTATTTTCCACGAAGTGTAACTCCAAAAATAAAATGACCCACAAGATGAATTTTTTAAAACATATACTTGGATATGTTTCCTCAATGGAATAGAAATTTCACAGTCTGAAGCATTATAGAAAAAAAATTATTGCGGAAATGGTGAGATGACCTGTAAATAACATACCTTAGAAAGCATCATCAAAAGAATTTATCTTCCCTTGAATTCCGGCCTTCTTTTCTTCACCTTCCCTCATAAATTCGGCTTAAATATCCTTTGTTTACCTCAGACACCTATATATATTCAATATTCTCAAGTGTGTTCTTAAATGAGAGATCCTTTCCTCTTATTTATACTCTCCAAGTAGCTTTCTTAACAACATCTTCTATGTCACTTTCCCCACTTTCCTTATTTTAGGGTTAACCCACTTCTAATTTCTCCATTAAATTTATTATTTAAATAATTCATTTGTATTCACTTTGAATTATATCACATGTATCACTTCACTTTATTATCTACCTTCTAAAATCTTTTAAACCACTTTGACTGCTTTGACCTTTTGAGGCTTCTAGATGACATATGAGGGTCCTCCAACTTCGTAAGGCCATAACTCTCAAACCGTGAGGAGTTATGTGATGTTCCACATACCAATAGAAATGGACCGAAATTTACTATCCATATAGAATAGTATTACTACAAATATATCAAAACTGATACCATTATCCATCAAACAAACTTGGGTCCATTACCCAAACCTGGGTTCTCCAACTTCTCATGGCCATAACTCTCTAACCGTGAGGAGTTATGTGACATTCCACATACCACCGAAAATGGAATGACAATCACTATCCATCTAGGATAGTTTAATTGAAAAATTCACTGACCTTCATCTCATTATTCCACAAATAAGTATGGGTTCTCTAGTCATACTTCTAGGATAACTCAATCTGCAAAGCATCTTCTCGTGAGGGATTTCAACATAAGGGGACCACTTTGGAGTTCATTCATTTCTACTTATTATCAACCATGACAAGACAATAATGAGTCATCTTTACATCAAACAAACTTGGGCTCATTACCCAAACCTTTGTGCTAATGGGCTTTCTTCAAGGGTTGACATCAATGACAACCAACCTTAATCAACAAAGTATGTACATTGTTGAATACATTGCTTCTCTCCATTATATATATGGGAGTTTGGATTCATTTAACATGGTTCTGGTCACTTCCTGAATAGTTCTATTTTTCCTTTCAGCAAATCCATTTTGCTGAGGAGTTCTTGGAGTTGAAAAGTGTCTTTTAATTCCATGTGTTTCACAAAACTCATTAAATTTGTTGGAAGTAAATTGCCCTCCATTGTTTGACCTAAGACATTTCATTTTGAGATGAGTCTCATTTTCAGCCAGTGCTTTGCAAGATTTAAATTTTTCAAAATCTTCTGATTTTTCTTTAAGAAAACATACCCAAGTCATTCTAGTATAGTCATCAATGAATAAAATAAAATAATATTACCCTTGTATACTATTTGTTCTTGTTGGCCCACATAGGTCAGTCTGAACAATTTCTAATGGTTTTGAGGTAGAATACTCTTTCATCTTGAATCTTACTTGTGTTTGCTTCCCATGTTGGCAGTGCTTATAAATAGGGTTTGAAGGCTTTATAATTTTTGGCATACCTCTCATAGCTTATGTTAACTCCCAAAGTAAAACCGTTCTTTCGGTTGAACTTTGTAGAGGATATCTTAGCTATTGGTCGCATGCTTAAGCTATTTTTGTGTTTTCATAGTTCAAGAAAATCTTTGGTATCTGGTTTTGTCAAGAGATTGGAAAAACAGTAGCTTTCGGTGGTTTGGGCGAGCCCCCGGCGTGCTCATTAACCACCAAAAGCGTTCAGTTTTGTCAGCAAAGTGGTCGATTTAAAATGCAAGCAACCGCCGAAAGGGTTTGATCGGGCAAAAAGAAAGCTCGTGCTTTCGCACGAGCCATATGTCAAAACGTTGCAATGATGAAAATTTCAAACCGCCGAAAAGCTTGTGTTAGAGGACATGATAATCGTTCGTGGGTTTCGACCGAAAGGTTCCAAATTCCTGCGCATTATCCATTGCACGTCATTTCCAAATCTACGCCAAGCGGTGACAGTCAGTTACGGTCGCACGAAGCTTCATTCCTTCCCAGCGACAGATACATTCATGATTAATTGACAGGTTATTTGTTCAGTTTAAAACTCCAAACGTCATATGGAGCCCGGAGATCGCTGAGGATATCTGTCAACACGCGACTTTCAAGCAAATCGTGATTTTCAAATCTGGGTTCCTCCATTCGAGCGATTGGAATGTGGTCTCCGAATTCAAACAGGCAGCTCGAGTCGAGTAAAGTGGATTGGGTTATCGGGTAAGCCTGTAAGCCTTTCTCTGTAAAAATTTCATGAATTCATTTGCCCCGAAAGGTCCAAATTTCGGCTTTCCCTGTCTGATTGTCATGTAGCTGTGGGTCGGTACTTCAACACATTTTTAATTCTGTAAACCCTGCTCTGAAAAAACTTCAAAAATATATTTCCCCCAAAAAAATTGAAGATTCGGTTGTCCCTGTCAGTCTGTAATTTGAATGTGTGTCGACTTTCTAGTACATTTGTAAACCCTATGCCCTGTCAAACTATTCTACAGTCTGTTATAAGTAACAGTGACCACATTCTTAGTTCCTAGAACCTCTATTCCCTGAATACCTGGTTGGTTATAGTTCCAGACACAGTTCTCTTTCAGTTATGTCAAGATCTGGTCCTGCATTGAGGTCAGAGGCAGATGGTATGTGGTACTTTGAGAAACATCCCGAAGTTGCAGAATGCTTCAAACAGGTTGGCATTTTCTCATATTGTGAGAAATTAACGACCTTTCATCAACAGATCGCTGAGGCATTCGCCCTTTCATATGATAGTAGAGTTGCTAAAATCAGCAGAGAAGAATTTATCATAGATGAGGCCTCCATTGCTGAGTATACAGGATTGTCTAGGACAGGTAGTTGTTGGTTTAAAACTTCTTTGCATTCAAACGTTGAGTTCAGATCCTACCTGTTGCCAGTCCATAAAACTCTAACATGGAAAAAAGACATTCCCTTATCCTACCTGGAGCCAAAATGGAAAACTCTTCTGAAGGCAATTCTAGTATACATTACTTGTGAAGGACGTTATAACAGAGTTTTATACTATCATTTCAAATTATTAAATCACTTCACAGGCAGAGAACCCTTGAACATACCCTACTTTTTTCATAAGACCTTGACCAAAATGGCAAAGAAGGTAAAGGCTCAGCCCACTAAAGTTGCAAGCAGGATATCTCATCAAGGTTTGATTTGCCTCCTTATCAAAGAAAGTCTTCACAGAAAGCAAATAGGATGGAGTCACTTTTTGTTTTGGAACGAATTCCAGACTGAGAAAYCTCCAGAGAGGAAAACAAAAAGGTCYAGAAACAGGAACCCTCCTACTAATCACAGAAGAAGAAAGGGAATTTCTATGTCCAGGGATGCTATTAAGGCAGCACCTAGCAAAAAGGAAGAAACTAGAAAGAAATTAAAGCTTGAAGACAGAAACCCTGTCACAACAAAAAATCCACTCAACTTACCCTACAGTGACTCGGATTCGGAGCAGGAAGTGTCAAAGTCACAGGATACTCTGCAGCCTAAACATGAGGCAAAATTGAAGATAAATACACCTCCAACAATGCCTTCAAAAACACATAGGC
>JASDQU010103094.1:115489-146195 GCA_032191745.1 Picea mariana | reverse complement strand
GACCATACAAGACCTTCTTTAACCTGCAAACATAATCTTCATTCTTTGACAACTAAAATCCTTCTGGTTGCTCAATGTAGACTTCTTCTTCTAGTTCCCCATTCAGAAAGGTTGATTTCACATCCATATGATACACTTTAATATTCTTGGAGCATGCATAAACTAGGATCAATCTAATTGCTTTCATTCTGACAACTGGGGAAAACGTCTCTTCATAGTCGATACCTTCAACCTGTGTGTATCATTTACATAACAATCTAGCTTTGCTTTTGGTAACCTGTTCATCTTCATTCAATTTATTTGCGAAGACCCACTTTGTGCCAATCAAATTCTTGTACCTTGGTCTTGGAACCAATTCCCAAGTGCCATTATTCTCCATTTGATCCAACTCTTCATCCATGCCTTTTATCTAGAATTCATCCTTGCTGGCTTCTTCAAAACTGGTTGGTTCAATTGAAGATAAGAGTGATAGGTGCAGTTGTTCTGGTGAACGAATTCTTCTTCTAGTCTCAACTCTTGCATCTTTGTTCCCGATAATCTGATCTGAGGGATGATTATTTTGTATTCGTTTTCTAGGTGTCTTTGGAGGTAATTATTGCTCTTTCTCCTCTACTTCTAACTGATCTTCTTCATCTTCCACTTCTTCTACTTCTTCATCCTTTACTTCTTCTTCGTGAACATATTCCACTGACTCCTTTTCTTCTTCCTTTATTTTTTGTTCACCTGTCTCATCAACCGTCACATTGATGTTTTACACAACTTTGTTGAGCCTTATATTGAAACATTTGTATGCTTTCCTTGTACTCGAGTACCCAACAAGTATTCCTTTCTCCACACGAGAATCAAACTTTCCCATTCTACCATCTTCTCTTTTGATGTAGCATTTGCTTCCAAAAACTCCGAAGTGCTTCACATTCATTGGTCTTCCTTTCCATAGCTCGTATGGAGTTTTATCACTGTTGTTTCTAAGCATTACTCTATTTTGAATGTGAATTCTTGTACGTACTGCATGTGTCCAAAATACATCTTTCAACTTGGAATCCATTAATATTGTTCAAGCCATTTCCTATATTTTCTTGTTCTTCCTTTCGACAACTCCATTTTGTTGAGGTGTCCTAGCAACAAATAATTGCCTTTTTATTCCATGCTTGCTGTAGAAATCCATAAATTCCTTTGAAGTAAACTCTCCTCCATTATCATATCTCAAACATTTGATTTTTTAATTCATTTCATTTTCACCCATTTCCTTGTATACCTTGAAGTTCTCAAAAGCTTCTAACTTTTTCTTGAGAAAACAAACTACAAGCATCCTTGTATAATCATCAACCAATAACATAAAATATTTCTCACCTTTTAAACCCTTTGTTCTAGTTGGTCCAACTATATCAATATGCACATATTCCAGTGGTCTTGTTGTGGAGTATTCCTTTGATTTGAATCTGGTCTTTGTTTGTTGTCCTTGTTGACAATGCTTTCATAAAGTGTTGGTTGGCTTTGTGATTTGGGGCATTTCTCTGACTGCTTCCTTTTTGCTGACTTTGATAAGGTTATAAAATTTTATGTGACCCATTCTTCTGTGCCATAGAAAAACTTCATCTTCCTTTCCTAGACATTTTTCATTTCCAATTTCACTCAATACATATATGTTGCTTGAAGTTCTTAAAGTTGTTGCAACCAATTTGTCTGAACTTGTTTTTGTTATCTCACACTTCTATGAATCAAAGACAAGTTTGTGACCTTGGGCACACATTTGAATTACACTTAGAAGATTATGTTTCATATCTTCCACTAGTAGAATATTTTCTTCCTTGGTATCATTGTTTCCAATTATGACTGTGCCTCTTCCAATGATTCTAGATGAGTCGTTCTTTCCAAAGGAGACTGATCCATATTTTTCCTTTCTCATAGTTAGAAACATGTCCTCATCACCTGTCACGTGCTTTGAGCAACCATTGTCAACATACCAACCACGTTTCTTGTGTTTAACTTGTAGAGAAAGTGTGAATTCTTCATTGTTATGCTCATTCTGCTTTCTTATCCATATTCTCTGCTGAGGTTCATGTCTGTGACTATTGTTATTCTATAGTGATTCTCTAGGAGGGATTGTCATTCTACAATCTTTGGCTATGTGCCCAAATTTATTGCACTTGTATCATTCCACTTCAATGCTCAAGGAATCAAATATGTTATAGCGTCTTCTCTATGTTTCACTAGGCCTTATTGGATAACCATTATGTGCATGACTTTCATAGTTGTTTTTGTTTCTGCTATTTTCTTTGCAATTTACAACTTTATGTCCAAAATTATTACATGAATAACATAAACCAAAGAAGATAGTTTGATACCTAATAGTTGAAGATATTATGAAAGGAGTTACTCTTCTGAATCCTTCTTCTTCTTAAGGCCTGCTTGTTTCTGACTGTCGTTGATTCTGAAATCTGAATCTTTTGGGTTGAGGAGTGTCCCTGTGATCTTCTTTGTAAAAATTATTGTCTCCTATGACTGTCTTTGCATAACTTCTTGAACACGTTTCTTGATTTGTTGTTTTGGAGCTTGATCCATTTTCTGTATGATTGTATCTAAGTATGGACTTGTCATGATTTGGCATTTGACTACTAATAATATCATCCAAAAATTTTGAGTTGTTCTGCATGTTTTTGTTTTGAAGAAATTTTCTCAATGTGACAATCTCTGCTTCCAAATTTCCATTGATCATGTCTCTTTCTTCTAATTGTTCTTCGAGTGCTTCTTCAATTCTTTTGTCTTCTTCAACTTGAATTTTTAATTTAGTGATCATTTGTTCTAGTTCTTCAGAGTTGGAACTTTGAAATTCCTCTTTTATTTTTAGTTATGCCTATAGTGACTTATTTTTCTTCTTTTCCCTTTTTATAACTTCTATGGCACTCATCAACTCTTCTATGTAGTCAACTTCTGCCTCTTCATATTCTTCTTCAGTTCCTTCTTCATCAGAGTCTTCTACTACCATGAATATAATCATCTTTGTCTCATTTCCATTGTCTTCGTCTTCGTTTGATGATGTGCTATCTTCTTTTTTGCAAAATCTTTTCTTGAAGAATTTCTTTTTGGTTTTCTCGCCTTTGTACATTTGTTTTCTATTTGAATCATATTCTTCATTTTTTTTCTTTTTCTTATGAGAACATTTGTTAGAAAAGTGACCAATACCATCACAATTAAAACAAACCAATGGAAGCTTACCTCTGTATTTTCCGCTGGTCCCCTTTTTCAGTCTTCTGACAAAGTTGGCTACTTCTTCATCGTCTTCTGAGATGTCACTGTTGCTGATATATTCTTTTGCCTTTTTCTTGCCCGTTTGCTTTCCCTTTTGCTTTTCTTTCTTGGATGCTTTGAATGTTGCTTCTTTTGTAACTGGATTCTCCTGCTCAATTCTAATTTCATAGGATGTGAATATTCCATGTAGTTCATCCATGCTTATTGAGTCCAAATCTATTCTTTCTTCTAGTGTTGAGATCTTAGGATCAAATCTCACTGGAAGAGATCTTAGTACCTTTTGAAAAATTATAGATTCATCAACTTCTTCTCCCAATCCTTTGATTGCATTCATTGTTTCATCAACTCGTAAGAAGTAAGTTGCAATATTCTCATCTTCCTTCATCTTTAGCTGTTCAAATTGACCTCTATAAGTTTGAAGCTTTGTTGAATTTTGCATCTCCTTCATAAACATTCTGAAGTTTGTTCCAAATCTCATTTGTGGAGCTGCAAAGCATAACTTTGACATATACTGAATGACCAAGACCGTTCAGAAGTGCATTTTTGGATTTTGAATTATTTAGACCGAGTTTCCTTTCGTTGTCATTGTTGGCGGAACTAATGGCTCTTTATATCCATATACAATTGATTTCCAAACCTCAAATCCCTGTGCTTGTACATATGTTTTCATCCTTCTACTCCAGAATGCATAGTTTCGTCCATGAAATTGTGGTATTCCATTTTTATACACACTGTTACTCTCCACGATCTACCTTTCAGTGGTTAAACTGATTTCTGAAGGAACCTGCTCTGATTCCAATTGTTGGATTACTGAGATGCTCATGTTTGACAATCTCCCTGGCCTTTTTGCTGGATGACTTAAGAAATGCACCTTGCTTCCCCTTATAATAGATGTAGAAATAAATTTTACCACATCTTCAAATGACAACATCAGTGGTAAGCAAAGGAAGAAGTAGATCACTGAAAACATATCATTTTGCATTTATTTTAACAATATCTTAGACCCCTTCTACATAATATGGGTCAAAAGAGAAACATATGAATCCCCTCTAGTTGAATGATTTTATTTTTTTATCCTTTTTTAATTTATTTAACTTTTTTTTTTTTCAGTGTGGTCTTCATAAGGCTAATTCCTTAGCATTCAAGCAAGGTGCTTTGCATATGTGTAGAACAACTCAACTAAGATTAAGACCTTACTTTTGCATAACTAAGCCAACTCTCGATGCTATGAAATTATAGACTGAGGAAATAAAAAAAATCACCATTGATGTTACTTAGTCACAAACATCGTCATATAATATGTTCTTACACTTGGAAAGGGTTATGTCAAACTAGTATCAAAGAATAAATGAAAAATGGGATAGAAATAGAGGCCCCTAAGATCATAGGCTCTTAGCTCCTATAAATCCTACCAACATGGTGAATGCAGAGCATTTGTCATGTTGTAGAAAGTGTCAAGATGTGCATGATAAGGGATCGATCCCAACAAGTATAGTAGAAAGATAAAATAATAATGAAGATCCCACACAATTTTGATAATCATAATTATGTGGGAGAAGATGAATTCATTTGCAATCTTTAGTGGAAATATTAGGTTGTGTCTAATGAGTAGATGAAAGAGATAAATGGTAAAAATGTAGAATTAGACACAATCACAAAGAAATATAGTGCAATGCCTACTCAGGAAGAAATAAAGAAGATAATCAAATAAAGGAGTATAAACACACATCAAAGAGGAAATCTAAAAAGGTTATAACAATCTCAACTCAAGATATAAGTTCCTCAAATGTGAATAGAGAATATGTTGCAATAGGTGGAACCACCAAAGGTTCCTCTTCAGGAACACCGTTAGAATAGATTTTGATTTGGTTAATGAGTTGTCTAAGATAAAAGTTATCATCCCTCTTCTTGAGCTAGCAAAGATTCCATCTCAAAAGGATAAATTGAAGAATTTTTTGGATGTTGAAGAAGTAAATGAAGATCGTCCAGTAGTTTTCCAAGCAATGAATCAAGATACGAGGAATGGTGGTCATTCTCCTTTTTTCATTACATTAGTGATAAACATTTTTCTTCTTCATAATTGTATGCTAGATTCAAGAGCCTCCACAAAGGTAATGACTCTAAAGGTTACGAACCAGCTAGGTCTTAACACTACTTGTCCATCCATGATTGTGTGGTGAACATCATGCGACAAGGACAATGATGCATAAGATTTCGAGAGAAGGTTATTATTGGCCAACACTATATGTTGATGTTCATTTATTTTCAAATCATGTTGAGCTACTGTGGTGATAGTGGGTAGACACTCTTACTTCCTCCAAGGCCTTACTTGTGCTTTAGGACTTTATCATAAGAAGTGAGGGTTTGGGTGGCAACATTTTGGCGATGTTTCCAGGGATAAATTCCATTTCTCAAAATATTGTAGTCTTGTTGCATTTGATTCGGTGAGAGTGTTATATATGAATACATATTGCTCATTTGGTGACATCATAAAGGAATGAAGCTCTTGTTCCAGCTTGAAGATGATTGAAGATATCGTTGTTTGTAGAGGTGAGGACATCTTGTAGATTTGAAGGCTCACTTTGGTGACTCCACGACATTGGTATGAATTATGATGGTTTCATATTTTTAAATTGCATATTTGAAGTTAGTAGCACGACACATGAAATTGGTTTGGATGGTCGAAATTTGAAGTGATTTTGGGATAAATTGCTTATCCTTTTGGACTTTTCATGCATTCTTGGATATCCACATAAGGCCCCTCATGAATGGACCAACCATATTCCAAGGTTATGTGGACATCCTTGTATGGCTTCATGGAATGTTACATCCTTCATTGAGTTTATTGAATATTTTGACATTGTCCATGAAGATGTCAAAGATGAAAAGGTTTGCATATTCATTGAATGGGTAAAGTGCATGGGAATGGTATTTTGATTTCAGCACAAAAAAGAGATATCATAATTTCCATACTTAGTCAAAGAATTTCAGAAATTTTGGATTTATGGTTATGATGATGAAGAACATGGTGTACATGATACATATATTTTTGCTAAGATATGTGTTATAATGGAAGACAAGATTGTTGACTTGATATTTGTAGATGAGAAGAACCCTTCAATTTCCCTGTTGGCTATAATAAATTAGAAATATGATGCATATGTGTTCTTGTGTGAATATATTGAAAGAAAATATTGTGACACCCCTAGCAAAGCTTGAAAGTGAATCTCACAAGGGTGACCAACATGCTTCTTCATCCCATCAACGACTTTTGCATAGTATTTTCAATCTGAAAGAAGACAAGGATGATGCAATTATTGAAGATCATATCGTTGTTCCACATGAAAAATACATTGGTGATGAAGGCACTCAAGAATTCACTTCATCCTCTCTTGTAGACAAGGGTTTGTTTGGTAAGCAATTTTCCCTCTCAAATTTTTGAATTTAATGGTGCATCTTTTGATGAGTTTGAGAATGTTTATTTCATAAAGAAACCCTTGAAAGATGAAAAACTTTCAGAAGTGTGCATTTCCTCATGCGAGGAAGAAAATGGAAATCGTGAGGGTGAAAACATTGACACTCTATTTCATATTGAGAAGCATAGATGGAGTAAAAGTTGTTTATATATTTATGGTGATCCCATTTGTGACATTGATAGTGAGATCCTAGGGCTGAATTTTTAAATTTGGTTGTTTTTGGACATTCAAGCATGGATGTATGTGAGTCATTTTCCATTGTTAATGAACCGACATATCCTCTCATTGCTAGGGCTGATTTGGTACAACATAAAAGGTATTTTCATGGAAGTGAACTCGTAGATTTTCCAACCATGTTTTCTCATAGATAATGTAGTTTTCTATCAACATATAAAGCATTTTTATGAATATGGATGTAGAGAATTTTTTTAGGACTTTATCATAATAAGTGAGGGTTGGGGTGGTAACTTACTGGAAAGGATAAACATCATCCAATGTACCACTATGTCATAGTAACCTTCACATTGGTGTTACGAGGAAAATCTCTCTATGGCTAGGGGTAAACCACAACAGATGGAAATGACTGCAGAAATCAACTCTATTCTCAAGTATGATATATAAGAAAATATGCTAGCAAGACAAGATAAAAGGCCTACCTCGTTCAAACGTTCGATGAAGTCCACCGTTGAGCACTTGATCCAAAGCAATACACCTGCAACTAGCCCTCAACAACCAAGCAACGCAAGCATATGGTGATAATATATCATGTTAGCACATTCAATCGCATAATCCATCAACATTCATAACAAATACTCCCATGGAATAATAATTCAAATATTTGCAAGATATCAATTGGACGAGAAAATAGTATTTCTATTAAGATATAATCATCAGAAGTGAATAAGTTACAGAATTCTGTGTCGGCACGGTTCGGAACCAAGAAACTAAGTTCCTTCCAGCTGGGCCTCCACCACTTCAATCCTCCACCAAAGGCAAGCTCATATAAGAGAGACAATGAAGTTCTCAATCAATAAGGGGAGATCTTGGGGGTTGAACAATGCATTCAGACTTAAAGGATAAAGGGATGCAAACTCAATGTGAAGTGAATAATTCCACCAGAGTAACTTTGCTCTCAAAGTTGCATTCTTTCTCCTCTTTTCCATAGCTCAGATTTGGCCCATTTATAGCCTTCAAGTGGAACTTAAGGGCCGATTCAGAACATTTCCAGTATATGGAAGGCCAAGTATCATTGATCTCGTGACGTGACATGTAAACTCGATACCATTTTTCAATTTTGGGCACATTTCCCGATGTACGTGGGTTGTAGTAGTGCAACCTGCGTATACACATGTTGTATAGTAGGCAAGGTGCGTATATGTGGAAAAATTGTATTTTTAGCTCTGGGATTTGCAAAAAGGGATGACAAGTCTGCATAGGGAAATGGAAAAAGGCCTTATGTGTAAGATTGCATGGGGTGAGACAAATATTTCTATAACAGATGTCCCCTAATGTGTGAGGTCATAGGAGTATCTGCGATGGCTGAAATACATTATAAAAACCCAGAAGTGGAGTAATGGGGACCCAGCTGGTGTAAGTTTTAAACCTGCGAAGTAAAGCAATGCATATAGATTCTTAAGTAAAACAAAAATTAATCAATCGCTCATTCACATAGTACACAAAGATTTATACCGAAAACCCTAAACTGGAAAAACCTTTCTTAAATTCGATATATAATGAATATAAACCGGGACCCAGCTGGAAGAACTAGTTGCTCATTACAATTTGTACTGACTTTGCATACATGGATGCCAATATGAATTACACTGCAAATCCATGTGAAAATATACCAAACAATTGTCTGTGGCCATGAATAGACAAATACAAATGTGGTTACATGCCAAAGGTTGTCATAGTCACAAACAAGGCCCAATAAAACCAGTCTCAAAATAAATCTGAAGATATCTGTATACAATGGAGTACAATATGATCTCCCATGATCACTGAAGTCACATAGGTACTGGTCCAATGAAAAGGAAGCGACAGCTTAGGAAAGCTGCAGCTACATATTGATGTCTTCAAGTCTTCTACACAATCTGCCAAAGGTGCAAGTCTACATCGTGTGAATAAAGGATTTGAGGTCGAACACAATGAGACTTTGTTTGATTATCGGTCATTGAGGTATACCATTAACAAATGCGAGACAACCTACTGATGATGAAATTAGGTATAAAGGCATTGAGTACATTCTTACAAGTGTGAATAAAGGAGTCGGGGTCGAACACTTGAAGAAACCATTGATCAAGAGACATTGATGTATTCCCAACTGTCGATGGCAAGAGAACCTACCACTAATGACTGCAAGCCTCTAGGTACTCATAGGAATATAGGTCTCATTTCCAGAATAGATGAGCTGAAGTCGATGGAAGGAGACCCGCTGAAAGGAGAGCATTAAGGGATCTATCATCATTCAACATGAGGTGCAAAGCAGGAGCTGGATGATTTGGAGGAAATTAGACGAAGAACATGTTCATGAACCAACAACCATGTGTGTCTTTCGCATGTGCCAAGTGCAAGCGGTACATGAAAAAGACCCTTTGAATAGCAGCCAATGAGGAAAATTGTTGAAAAAGGCAAGGAAACCACCAATAAGGCTAATGGAATCCAAGACACTACACGAATCCCAATGTGTGAATAGATGTATTGTCGTCAAACACAAGCGAAACCACCCAGTCAACGACCAATGATGAAATTTCGACTGCTTGGTTCAAGGTTACCTACCAATGAGGAAAGTAGGACCAAGGTGCGTAATAGGACTACAAATTCATGTGATTCTGAGACAAACTAAGGGTATGAACGACATGCAAAGTCAAGAGTTTTGAGGAATGGTCGACATAGGTTGATAGACATCCTTTGAACAAGAGAATGAGACATATGGAAGACTCTGGTAGCATAGACTCAATGATGAAACCATGAGATGCAGGAGGCATCAATCAAACTCTCCATAGGGACTGGAAGAGTAACCAGTCGGGGGAGTAAACTCTTTGTAATGAGCTCAGCTTCCTAAGGCCATGCTAAACCCAAAATTATGATGACAAGTGGACTCAATAACTTTGTTCTCTGTTAAAAGGCGACACGACTGCTGCCAATATAAGATAATACTCCATTCCCACCTATCTTTTTTTGTTTTTTCATAGTCAAATGAATGCTATGATACAGAGGAGGAAAGGAGTGTTGCAAGTAAGCAAAATTAGTTCATGTGGGAGATGGACACTCGGGGGAATGTTCCCTCCTGGGTATAGGGTGTCAAGTTGCAAAGGATATAAACAATGTTCTGCTTGGTTGAGGATGCAAAACTACTGAGGCAAATGGTTTATAACGCAAAGCGAGAACCGACAATAGGCTCAATACCTCAAGCAAAGGCATGATATGCAATCACAACTTAACGCCAAACAATGTCCTTTTTCGTAATATTAGAAAACTTAGTGTGAAAAAGGGATAAACTTGTACCAAATACACGTTCTTTCAAATCCAATTTACGAGTGTGAAAGAGACAAGTTCACTCGACAATATTTTCACTTTTTGAAAACGAGTCGGAAAAGAGCTTAAATCAAACTCGGCTGGGAGTCCTCTAGGAAAAGGTCAGCATGTTTATGAATGAGAAATGAGGCTCAACATAAAGTCATGTATTAGCTATAAGGGACTCTCGGTCCAACAGAAACTATCTATGCATGGGCACCAAACGGAGTAGAGGATCTAACTAGGGTACCCATGTTTGGTAAGTCTCTACCATTTGATAACGACACGTCTTGTAGCAGATGGAGGGTTTTGTGTCGCTAAGAAATGGGTTCGTACCTAAGGCATATGAGTGACATTTATAATACAATGCAAGTGTGCATGATGGAATGGATACCTATCCTATATGATGGGTAGAGAAAATACCTATCTGTAGTTACGAATGGTCAACATAATGCTAAAAACCGCAAGAATCCCTAGTGAAAACTACAAAAAACAACTCAATTCACTGTTGTATTAGTCCATTAGGTGAAAATATGATCCGACACTATGCAAAGCCAGTAAAAACTGCTATAAATAGTAACAAAAACCAAATTTTACTATGTCATTTGACGTTTTTACCCAAATAGTGAATTTTGGAGCAAATTACCTATGATCTTCAACTGGTGATTGCAGGAGCGTCGAGTGACGGAATCAGAGACCTCCTAGACCAGGCAATTCCTCTTCCCTTCCTCTTCCTTTTTGGTGGATTTCATTTTGTATTTAAGTTTGAAAAATTGAGTTATTTAAGGCGCAAATTAGGTAATTAGGTGTACGCAACGTCGCTCGAGATCAGAAGTGTCAGGGAGGAGTGCGACTGCCAATCTAAAAGAAGGGATTTCACATTCAATAGGTAAAATCGACTCCACACCGTGTACTAACTGGAAAGGAGAAAATCCAGTGGCAGTCTTGACCGAGGTTCGGTATGCCCAGAGTGCGGGATATAACATAATATGCAAGTCAGATTTGTTTTGGCTGACAGTTTTCTGCAAAATGGTCTTGAGAGACTTGTTGTTGGCCTCTACCTATCCATTTTCCTAGGGGTATTAAGGGGAAGAATGACCATGATTAAACCCCATCTTGATGCTATCTCTTCCATCATTTCATTCTGAAAGTGACTGCCATGATCAGTGACAATCTCACTCCGGATACCAAATCTGGCGACAATTTGATTGGATACAAAAAAGGCGACAGTCTTCCCGTCGGATTTAACTGTAGGCATGGCCTTGACCCACTTAGTGAAGTAGTCTACAACCACAATAATGTGTTGATGCCCCCCATCGAAGTTGGGTTACAATCCATAAAGTCCACCCCCCACTTGGTGAAGGGACCGACGATAATGACTGGATAGAGAGGGGTTAGATGCGAATGCATTTTCTGAGTGAACACCTGGCAGGGGTGACACTTCTTAATCACTTCAACGCAATATTTAAATATAGACGAACATAAATAATTGGCTCGCAAGATTTTATGGGTTGTCGCAAGCCCAGATAGATGACCACCACAAGCCCCATTGTGGAAATTGTTTAGAACTGACTCAGATTGTTTGTGAGTTAAACAACGACGCAGGATATTGTCTATTCCTCGGTGATACAAAGTTTCACTGACGATAATGTAATTCTTGGCTTGGTATTGTACACATCATCAATCATCTCATGAGAGATTCTGAGGAAACTTCAAAGTTTGAAGATAGAGAACAATGTCCCCATACCAAGGGTCAGACGATGAGACAAGGAAAATGTGTTCGTCTGCAAACAAATCAACATGAATAACATCCTTGTCCAATCATGGGAAGTCAGATATTAACTCTACAAAGACTAGTGATTTCTTGGATTTCCCAGAAGCGAAATCGAGATCAAATTCTTGTAAAATGACAATCCATTTATTATATTTCCCCCCTATGATATGCCTGGTAAGGACGTATTGAAATGGATTGACATCATCTACCACAGTATTTTTGCAAAGCAATATATAATGGCGTAATCGTTGGACTGTGTGGACGACAACCAAAGATAGCTTTTCAACGTGAGAATATTTGAGCTCAAGACCGACTAAGTTTCGACTAAGAAAGTAGATGACGTGCCCATGGAGCTCATCATCCTCCTAAACAAAAACCATACCAATCGTCTCTTTGGACGCGGCGACATAAAGAAATTAATCCCTACTGTATTCAGGATACTTAAACAAAGGCATCGATACCCGAGCTTTCTTCAAAGCATCGAAGGAGTCGTGGGCTCGCTCATCCCAGATAAAAGGGGTGTCCTTCTTCAAAAGACGCATGAAACCCTTAGTAATATTGCCATAGTTTACTATAAACCGATGTAAAAAGTTAGCTTTCCCCTGTAAACCTTGAAGTTTTCGAATAGTGCGCGGGGGAGGAAATTGAAGTATTTCCTCAACCTTTAACAAATCTACCATGATCCTGGTCTCAGAGACTAAAAATCCTAGAATATGTCTAGACCTAATGCAAAATATGCATTTATGAGGGTTTAACCAGATTCTATAATGACGACATCTTTCAAAAACTAGCCGAAGGTGCTTAGGGCGATCCACTGTCTTACGAGAGTGAGCAGCGAGATTGTCAAGATAAGCTTCAACTATATGCTTAAGATCGTAGAATGTGAAGGTCATATCACGTTGGAAGGTTGCTCCGATGTTTTTGAGGCCAAAAGACATCTTCCGGTATGCGAAAGTACCCCAAGGACAAATAATTGTCGTCTTATGTTGATCCACGAGTTTAATTTGAATTTGGTTATACCCTGAAAATCCGTCCATGAAAGAAAAAACTTTGCTTCCCACACACTCATCGAGAATCTGATCGATGAAAGGTGTCGGGAAGTTGTCTTTAGGACATGTCATGAAAGTCCATGCATACATGAATGGTTCCTTGCTTCTTATTCACAGGAACGGGATTGGATACCCATTCAGTCAAGAGAACTGGGTAGATAAAGCCAACATTAAGCAATTTCTCTACATCTGCCTTAATGGTAGGGGCCTTCCGGGGATTGGTAGCTCTAAGACGTTGTCGAGCAGGCTTAGCATCCGGGCAAGTTCTAATATCGTGTTCGACAATTCGAGGTTTGATTCATGGCATCTATTCATATGACCAAGCAAATACATCTCGAAATTCCTTGAAGAGCTCGGTGTAGATCATGATTTCTTCCAGCAAACAATCTGCACCAATATGTACATTTTCAGCCTTGCCAGGGGTACGAGAGATATCGATCGTGACGGTAGGAGAGATACTCGCCATATTTACTTTGGCATAAATGTCATGCATATCAAGTGAAACTACAACATGACCGACTATCTCACTCAAAGTAGATCGAAAGTCATCTTGTTCGATTCTAGCAAGCTCTGGGAGAAAATAAGAACGATGATGCATATCATCCCAAGGTTTTTCAGAACCATTCATGGCCTCGATGATATCTTCATTCGAGGGAAAATTCTCATCAAGGCGGTCATGTGAACAAGACAATGAAGTGTCCCACACAGGCTTAAGAATAGGATCCTCCTCATCCCTCAGCGAGGTAATAGGATCGGGATAGGCGGAAGAATCAAGAACAACTTGATATGCTATCTCCATTGCCAATAGTGGCATGGCCATTCTAGCATGTGTCTGACCTTCACAAGACGCAGTCGAGGAAGGTAGGGTCCAAGGATCGTTAAAATAGGAACTGTGGAAATGAACATACTTCTCTAATGAAGAAGGCCTACTCGACATGGCGTAAACATGGTGAATCGGTGCCATGAAGTCAAAGGTACCCATAAGGGATGAATACATTCTGACACTGTTATTCTCAATTTTCAGCTGAGAATTGTCGACCACAGGGATCGACAGTCCAACAGATGCACTAGGGCTAGCATACACAAAGGATAATTGGTCGACCATCACGATCTTCCCATCGTGAGGAAAATGAAGAGTGTGGAAGACGGACGATACGAGAATAGTCATAGCATAAGTCCAATTGCGTCCTAGTAACAAGTTATAATCGAGGGGTGCATCAACCACCTCGACATCCACCTCTACCGTCTTCTCACCTAAATGGATCGGAAAGGCAGGAAGAATATTGTGAGGGCAGAAGGAACGACCGTCAAAAACAGTCAACATGGTCGAAGACTGAGAGAGAGTCGGAGAGCTGAGATCTTTCCAATAGATCAGGGACATCACACATGTTGCAATGCCTTCATCAAAAACCACACGCTTGATGGTATACTTCGAATAACCCACGTGGATTTGGAATGCCACATGGTAAGGCAAGCAAGGCTTCACATATGTGACATCAAACTTGATAACTTTTGGTCCACTGGGGTCTAGATATCCTAACGTAGATATCAAGGCATTCCTCTATGAAGGACATGTCTGGAGTACCTCCAGGGATGACATCGCACAAGGGATTTGACTCAGGTCCTCAACAATAGATTAATTCTAGGTGACTCTAACATTTGGATTGTGGGTAGAGTGCTTGAGTAATCCTTTCGGAATACGAGGCGATGGCTCTGGTTTTTTGATTTACAAAGGCATCTCTGGAGGAGGAGGAGATTCTAGACCAGGTACAGTTTGTGAAGAACTGTAATTGTGAGACCGGTGGCTAAATTAACCTCAGAATTGACTATATTGATGCACAAACAATCACCGTCTTGTGTTGGTGAGTTTTGACTTCCACCAACCACATTTTCGGCATTTGAGGAGCTCGAGGCCATGTGCTGGTTATGTGGAAAATGATTCGTCAGCACAACGAGTGGTAGAGATAAGAGCCTCACAGCTTCCACAAGTTTGGGGCATAAATGAGTAAGATGATTGTTTGTACAAAGCTTACAGGGAAATTTCACCTTACACCTTTCTTTCTTGCCCTCACCAACATTATTATTCATCCTCTCGTTATTACCATTGTCCTTGGGTTTATTATTATTATTCCCACCCTTACGATTATTATTACATCCTTTCTTCTTATTCTTGCCTGGTTGTTGGTTACCATTTGGTCTGGTCGATGATTGCACGAAATGTACATCCGCCAACTAAGTGGGATTGGAAGACACGGACGAAGTTGGCCCTCCTGCAGACTGGTTTAGACACAACTCTTTCAAATGGCTTGTCATTGAGTCCGCGGATTTCACATTGGCGGATCCTACAATGTCATCGGCATGAGGTTCAAGCTTTTGTCTAGGGTCATAGTTTGACCTCGGTGCATTTGGAAGAATCTCGTATAACATCCCAGACTGAGCGCATATAAGATCTAACTGTTGGGATTTGAACATTGCTTCTTCCTCAGATGTAACCCTGGATGTAGCAACATCCTTTGAAATAGGAGGTTGTAAAGACTTAAGGAACCATTATAATAGGAAATCCAAGGGTATGCAGGTCTTGATCAACCTCTTCCATCTACGCCACTCCTAGATGTGATTCGAGATATGAGTGGCTTTTTCCTGAAGTAAGGTTGAAAAAATTTCTAGGCCAGCATCGTAACGAATCAAAAATTGGAAGTGGTTAACGAAGACTAGCACCATCTGACTAAAGGTCCCATATGCCCCCCTAGGTAGCTCGATATACCATTTCGTGGAAATCCCTATGAGGGCACTTTGAAATAATCTTAACCAAATCGAATTGTCATTAAGGGAATTCGAAGAGCACCATAGGTGAAAGGTGGTGACGTGATCACCAGGATCCTCGCCATTCTTACCTTCGAATTTCAGAATGTCCGAAGTAATTTTGGTGGGAACGGGGGGGCATGTAGGATCATGACACTCAGGGTCATTCATCAACTTAGACAAGTCTGGCAGATTGAGCATGGCCATAAAATGGATACGGTGTTGCGACATCTAGCCCCAAGCTCCCTGGAAAGATTGTGTTTGGGGACTTACAGCCCATCCAGGGTTCTAGTAAGCACCATGGACCTGTCCGAGATTGTAAGACCCTCCTCCAGACTGATTCATAAGAGGTTGGTTAGGCACCATTCCAGTAGGAATGTTCTGATGGGGTTTATAAAAATCGCCTCCAGTCGGAGTGGCTCCAGGTTGGGGATTTCCCAAGGTGTGAAACTGACCTCCTCTGGGTGTGAATCTGGAGGATAAAGGTGGATTCATCATGCCAAACATGTTGGTCAGAATCGACACTGAGGAGGTGAGGGTAACGAACGAAACTTGAGTAGAATTTTGTCCATCGGGGTGGTTACTCCACCCAGAATCAATAGGATTAGACCCGAGGTTAAAAGAAGGAATGCCTCCCATGGTAGGAGTCGTTTGAGGGATCCGAGAGCCACCAAATGAAAATGGAGTATAGGGAGGAGTTGTGCCCCCAAGTCCAATGCTAGCATTAGGGCCAACAACTGGGATGGAGTTTTAAAACTGCGAAGTAAGATTTGGCATACCATAGGAAAAAGGACTAGAGGCCATAGGGATGGACTAAACATTATAGCCCGGTGAGTGACCAAGAGACCCAAATTCGTTCATGGCAATAGGTTGAGAATTCACTATAGGATGGGCATGAGTGATGATAGGTGCCTCCGACACTACAACCATTGTGGTTGCAGGAGTCGAAGGGGTGCCATTAACTATAGTAGGTGTGGGAGTTGAGGGGCTCCCAATATTTTGATGACTCAGTTCAGTACTCATCCTTGTAGAATCACAAGTCTGATAAGTGGAGGTGTGTGTACCACGTTTAATAACTCTACACCTTTTAGAAGGAAAAGACTCGAAATCCGATGGTAACTGTAACAAGCGGCGAGACTGGCAGTGTAATATCCCTCGGCCGAACCCAATTGTAAATGTAATATAAGTGTACTTAAGCTGGTGAGATGTTTTGACATCATTTGGTAATGCACATCATGTTTCATAGTGCACGCATGAACTGCGCAGTAAAATGATGTAGTATGCACATTTTCGGATACCACGCGCAGTAACTAAGGTGCACGCAATATGGAGGACAACGAGCCTCATGTATATGATATGTGTTATAGGCTGGTGAGCAAGTTATTATATGCTGGGATGGTTATGTTTTGGTATTAGGACGGAACGCCTAGATGTCAAAGGCCAATGGGCCTACTTTGTACATGACTCATGAATAATATAAAATACATCGTTGCACGCAGACCGACCACGATAAAAGAAATGGGGGACTAAAATTCACCAGTTAGGGAAAGGGAGGGCCAAAAGTCAAGGGAATATTATATTAATATTTCCTAAAAGTATGAAGTATGGATAATTATTTTATCCTAAGTTCTAAAGTTGGGGACAAGTGGACCAAAGTAACTTTCGATATGACAAGTGTCCAGTTGGGGACATGCATTCATATCGTGGGGGAATTAGCTCATTTGGTCACTTTTCACGGGGATTTCTTACCAGCAACTTGACCATCATTTTCTGAACATCACTTTCATGATGAGTAACACAGTGATTTCCTTCCTACACTTAGTTATCCAGTCAATGATTCCATGACCACTTTTCACCCATGCAATCCGTTATCCTTGAAACATCCATTTCACCATATATGAGCCTGTTCCCATAGCCTTTTTTGTTTGGTGTACCTGGTTAGCTTGGAGCAGGATTGAAGAAGCGGGTTGTCAGGCCCGTGATCAATTCTCCAAGCGAGAGAATTGTTGGGGATTGATTCTCGAAGGTGCTAAACTACAACTATAGTTCTCTGAGACTTCCGGTCTGGCCTGTTGTTGAAGGCTTGGAAGGGAAGTGGGGCAGCCGAGGGACTGTTGAGCAGAGAAGGGGCACACTTCCTTGGGTGGGACAAGCATGTGGGGAATGAGAGGTTGTAGGCTTTTAGTTGAGTGAGCACCTGAGATGAATTCTTTCCTGTTGTCCATGAGCCTTAGCCTGGTTAGGAACCCTTTACCCTGGGTGGAGTTCACTCCCAGCTCGGGGGTGACTCACTGTTGAGAGTGATGAATAGTGTAGTCTAAGGTTGGGAGGTTCGTGGACGGTATGTACATAGTTGGTGACAATCTTTCCAAGATAAGTACCAATCGTATGAATAATGATATGCTGCTTTTTTATTTACATGCCTATGTTACAGTTTATCATATATGTGATTATAATTGCCTATATGTTTATGGGTATTTCCCTGTATATGCTGTATATTTGTAGTTCCTGTTATTTCAGTATAAAAGTCGTATATTACAGAAAGTAATTGTTTGTTTATGCTTATATGTAAATCTTTCACAAGAGTGTTCTATGTATATGTTTAAGTTGCATGCAGTTTAAAGAGAAAAATTATGTGGCATAGCTCAATTGACTACTGGGTATGTTACTGTATGTTCCACAATAAGGGAACGAAAGCGTTCCCTAGAGTAGAATGGTATGGCCTGTTGAGGCTGGGGATGTTACCAACTGGTGTCAGAGCATGAGAGGTTGCTCTGGAATGGCGTCCCCGGCCTGTGGGTGGTCGGGGGAACATTACAAATTGGTATCAGAGCTTCAGTTCAACACTAAGCTTGGATGGGCCAGAGGGGTTCAGTTGAAGTGAATATTCACAAAAGAGTAACTTCAAAGTGACCAAATCTTGAGTCATGGAGCGTCCATGGAAAATGTTTGCGTTGTGGCGCACGTGGTAAATTTTGGCACCGCGCAGGGAAAACGTTGGCGTGCAAGTGTGCGCGGTAAATTGTGGCGACGCGCGGAAGATTATTATGTGCGGATGCACACGCTAAATTTAGCCTTGCGCGGTGAGCACACACATAGTAATGTGAACATAGGGTGCACAAGTATTGCTTAACACAGAGGAGTTTTGTTGGTATGCGCATAAGTATGAGTATAAGTTGTCTCACGACAATGTATTCAGTAGTGCGCATAGATAATTGTGTGCGATGGAATATGTTGAAATTTGACGTGGTGCAATGCATAGGGAAAAATACATGTGGAATATCGGTGCGCAGTACCAAAACTGTGCACAGTGGATATTGGCGCACAATGAAAAAGTAGTGCGTGCAAGTTGTCGGCGCAACGGAGAAGAAATGCACAGTAGATATAGGTGCGCGGAAAAGCATTTTACCTTGTGATATTGTTATGCATGATAAATATAAATGTATAGGACGAAGTTTAGTGCGTGCGAAGTCGCTTGGAAGGCAATGAGTTTGAGTTTAATTTGCATAATAATAGAAGAAAAAGAAACACACAACCGCATCGAAGCATTAATTAAAAAGAATTCTGAGTTTTATATTCCTCCAATTCAGACAGATGAAAGTGAAATATAAGATTACAAGAAAAGCGTATTATAAAAGAAAACAAGATTCATAACACCACCAGATAGAAATTGTAATAAACAATCTAAAATCTGTTTCTGTATTTATATAATCGTATTAATCACAAAATTACAAAGGGGGGATGACATCAGTTAGCCTATTGTAAAAAGGGTCGTTTAAGAACAGGCCTATCATCTCTGGTGCTCCTTACCTCCGCTACCATCTGTTCAAAAATTCGTTGAAACATGCTTAATTTTAGTTGAAGACTCACTTCAGCTTAGCGATCTCCTCCTTTAAAGAATCTAACCAGACCGATTGATTCTCTCCAACACTTTCGTCCGCTTCAGTCGTAGATTCCTCCTTCTGTCGATTGCTCATTTTATTCTTAGCGGCTAGCCTGTTGATGACTGAATCCTTCATAGTGGGATTTAGCCTGACTTCCAACTGCGAGTCTATAGCCGGCTCTGTGTGGAATTTAGTCGCTAGAATGTGCGCAAGGACCCTTTCCTCGTTATTTGCAGGAAATTCTAGCATGTTGCTCGAATAACTAGTCTCACTTGATTTAGCCTTGTCCATGTATCTTAGGTTGTGGATACCGAAATGATTTTAGAGAGAGAATAAAGTAGAGCAGTTTGGAGATTACTTCGGTTATGGATACGTAGATACCTTCATACTTGGGGATTGGTAATTATAGAATTCCAATTATGAAGCACAGATGGATTACGTACCAGAGCGTTGGGTTTCCATGCTCAGCTAATCCATTTCGAATGATTAGCTTTTGAGTTCATTACATGGCGACGTTCAGCTGACATCACTTGGCTGTGAAGTACCGAATGAGTGAAACAGGATTATATGAATAGTTGTCGCCCGTTCCACGAGTGGTGGATTTGACATGTTGAGACACGTGATACCGCATCTTGGTGAAAGTGGTTTCGAAAAACCACCTTCTTGCACAGATGTATCTCTGAAGGCACTGGGCGTCTATGTTTTCGAGACTTGGGTCTTATCTATAATTTTCATGGTGATAACACCAGGAAATCAGGAGAGATAATTATGATGTGTATATTGAACCAAAATGGTGCATATTCTCATGAATTGTTGAATTGTTAGCCTGATAAGTTTCGATGGATGCACATTTTGCATAATTAACAACAACTAGATCAGATCAGATCGATGCAGAGTCCATATGAATTGAAGAAGAACAGGGGAATTACAGTCAACAAGATGAGAGCAGAGGGGTGGATATCCATTTGGGCATTGAAGGAACGAACTCCAACGGACATGGAGAAGAAAGGAATGAAAACATGAATATGGCTGAGACCATTAAGAATTTGCAGAAGGATGTCCAAATCCGTAAATCTGATAATGAAAGGATTATGAGAGCCAAAGAGTAGCAGGATGACTTCAACATGAATTTATTGGAGAGTTTGAAAAGAATAGAAAAGAAATTGGTTAAGGAGAGTAGCTCAAGCAAGTCTCGAAGTCACAAGCCTTTAGAGGAGAAAAGAAAAGCAAAAAGTGTTAGTAGACATCACCATCATTCCCCAAGGCATTCCAATAAGAGAGAAGGCAACAACTCGAGTCTATCCCCTGTTAGAAGGTATAAGAGATATGGGGTGGATGAGCTGCGAGGAGAAATGAACAGAATCAAACCTCCTACATTTGATGGTGAGGCACAAGAATGATGAAGATGCAGAAACATGGTTGCTGGGCATGAGAAAGTATTTTCAATTGCATAATTATTCTTCTCATGCAGAAGGTAGAATCACTATCTATCAACTCAAAGGAAAGGCCTCCATGTGGTGGGATCAACTTGTGCAGGTACAACACATTGTAGAGAAAAGTGTTACCTGGAGGGAATTCAAGAAGTATTTTGAGAAGAAGTACTTGACTAAGAGATACTATGAAAAGAAAATGAAAGAGTTCTTTGAACTCAAGCTTGGGAGTATGACCATAGATGAATATGAGAGAAGATTTCTGGAACTGCTGAAGTATGTCTCATTCATCAAGGATGAGACAGTCAAAATTCAAAGGTATTTAAGTGGATTGTCACCATTTATCAGTGACAAAATACAATATGATGATCCCGATACATTAGAAGAGACCATAAGGTGAGGTAAATGCCTATATGATCAGTAGAAAGAAAGGCCAACTTTCCAAAAGGCTTGGGAAGACAATAAGAAATTCAAGATGGATCAGAGGAAGAAGGGAGCTAAGCCACCATTCTTCAGAAATAATCCACAAGGACAACAAACATCTAAAGAACCCAGAATGACAAGGCAACCACCTATGCAATGTTGGGGTTGTAAAGGAGACCATAGGTTCAGAGATTGTCCTCATAGAGGTGAAAAAGGAAGGGTTGTTCACAATGTACAACAAGTTGAAATGACGGAGGACATGGGTAGATATGTGCCAAGGATTTATGCAGCCCTAGAAAACAAGCACACAGAGTATTAGTCCCACATGATTGAAGTGGAAGGTATGATAAAAAACCAAACCATTGCTATTTTAATTGATTCAGAAGCTAGTCATAGTTATATAGACCCTAAGATGGTGGAAAGTTTGCATTTGCCAAGAAGCAAGCATGGGAAATCCTAGTTGGTGCAACTGGCTACTGGAGCCAGAAGAAAAGTTAATGAGATGGGTAAGTCATGCCTCATAGACATGAATGGACTGAACACCAAGGCATATTTAAACATCTTGCCTTTAGGTTCCTATGACTGTCTAATTGGGATGGATTGGTTGGACCAACATCACACTCTCTTAGACTGTCACAACAAAGCAATTACTTGCCTGGATGAAGAAGGGAAACTAAAGAAGGTACAGGGAATTCCCATGGCAGTAACCATTAGAGATATTTCAGCATTACAGCTGAAGAAATGTTACAGAAAAGGATGTCAAATAATTGCAGCTCATTTGGCAGAGACACCTAGAGATAAGGTGCCAAATTTGGAGGATTATGCAGTCCTGGAAGATTTTGAAGATGTGTTCAAGGAGGTACCTGGACTACCCCCAAGGAGAGACATTGATTTCTCTATAAATTTGATGCCTGGAGCAGTGCCAATATCAAAGACTCCTTACAGAATGAGTACACCAGAATTGAAGGAGTTGCAAATGAAGCTTGAAGAACTAATAAAGAAGAGGTATATACGCCCAAGCATGTCACCTTGGGGTTCCCTAGTCTTGTTTGTGAGAAAGAAAGATGGAACACTAAGGTTGTGCATTGACTTCAGACAGTTGAATAAAGTGACTGTTAAGAACAAGTATCCTCTGCCAAGGATTGATGACCTCTTTGATCAATTGAAGGATGCAAAGATATTTTCAAAGATAGATCTCAGATCAGGATACCATCAAGTAAGGATTAAAGAAAAAGATGTCAGCAAGACCGCCTTTAGGACAAGGTATGGTCATTATGAGTTCACAGTGGTTCCATTTGGGTTGTCAAATGTACTAGATGTTTTCATGTGCTTAATGAATGGTGTTTTCCGAGAGTATTTGGACATGTTTGTCATTGTATTTTGGATGACATTCTTATATATTCCAAGTTAGAGGAAGAGCATGGACATCATTTGAGGATGGTGTTGCAAGTATTAAGGGAGCGTCAGTTATATGCCAAATTGAAAAAGTGTTCATTTTATCATAAATAGATTCATTATTTGGGGCATATCATTTCAAAAGATGGGATAGCAGTGGATCCTGAGAATATAGAGGCCATTAGAGAATGGTCAGCGCCGAAGAATGTGATAGAGGTGAGATTATTCATGGGTCTTGTAGGCTACTACAGAGGATTTATTGAAGGATTCTCAAAGATTGCACACCTAATCACTTCTTTGCAAATAAAGGGAGTGAAGTTTCAGTGGACACTGGATTGCGAGAAGAGTTTCCAACACTTGAAACAATTATTGACAAGTGCTCCAATTTTAAGGATCGCAGAAGCAGATGAAGAATTCATTGTATGCACCGATGCATGTAATGAAGGACTTGGTGGATTCCTCAGTAAAAATGGGTTTGTCATATGTTATGAATCAAGGAAGTTGAAGGATCATGAAAGAAACTATGCCACTCATGATTTGGAGTTGGCAGCCATAGTGCATGCCTTGAGGAAATGGAGACACTACCTCATGGGAAAGAGGTTTGAGCTAAGAACAGACCACAATGGTTTGAAATATTTATTTGATAAACCAAATCTAAATGTTAGGCAAAGCAGATGGTTAGAATTTCTAAGTGAATATGACTTTGATATAAGGCATATCAAAGGGAAAGAGAATAAAGTGGTTGATGCACTCAGCAGGAAGGTGCATGAATTACATGCTACAACCATTAGCATGTATCAAACTGATATTAAAAGAAAAATTCTAGAGGCTACAAATGCAGATTTGCAATACAGAGAATTGGTAGCAATGCTACAGCAGGGTAAGATGCTACAGAAGGTGGATAATTATAAGTTGGGAATAGATGGAATACTGTTGGGCAAGAACATAATTTTTTGTTCCAAATGTCCAGGACTTGAAACGTATGATTTTGCATGAAATGCATAATGTTCCTTATGCAGGGCACCCTGGATATCAGAAAACCGTGGCAGTGATCAAGAGTCATTACTTTTGGCCAGGTATGAAGAGAGAGATCACCGAGTACATCGCTAGATGTATGGAATGCTAGAAAGTTAAAGCTGAGAATAGGCACCCAACAGGGTTGTTGCAACCTTTAACCATTCCATAATGGAAGTGGGAAGTGGTGACAATTGATTTTATTACGGGATTGCCTAGAACAAGCAAACTGCATGATTCAATCATGGTGGTGGTGGATAAGCTTACGAAATATGCCCATTTTATTCCACTAAAAACTACACACAAGACAACAAATGTTGCTGATATTTTCATGAAGGAAGTAGCACGATTGCACAGGATTCCTAAAACAATTGTGTCCGACAGAGACCCGAAATTCACCTCGAATTTCTAGAAAGGATTCAGAACGAATCTGAACTTTAGTACAACTTATCATCCTGAATCTGATGGACAGACAAAGAGGGTGAACAGAGTGAGAAGATATACTAAGAATGTATGTGATGGACAAACCATCGAAATTGGAAGACTACCTACACTTGGTAGAATTCACTTACAACAATAGGTATCAGGCATCATTGAAGATGAGCCCATTTGAAGCACTTTACGGCAGAAAGTGCAATACTCCAGTAGGTTGGTATAATCCAGCTGATAGGACAGTATTTGGGCCAGAGTTGCTCAGGGAGATGGAGGACAAAATGACAAAAATTAAGCAAAATTTAAAAGCTACCGAAGACAGACAGAAAATTTATACCGATAAGAACAGAACCCACATAGAATTCAAAGTGGGTGATCATGTTTTCCTGAAAGTGAAAGCTAACAGGATTTCCCTGAAGCTGGGAAGCTGCGCCAAGTTGGCAGCTAGATTTTGTGGGCCATTTGAAATCCTAGAGAGGATTGGTCCAGTTGCTTATATGATTACATTGCCTGCATCTATGTATGTTCATAATGTTTTCCATGTATCATTGCTAAAGAAATATATAACTGATGCTAACCATGTTATTGATTGAAATGTGATTGATGAGGAATAAGAAGGTGCTTTTCAAGTGCATCCGATGTGCATTTTGGACCGGAAAGTCAAACCGCTCCAGAACCGAGCCATAGGGCTTGTAAAGGTTCAATGGACCTAGTACGGTCCTGAGGACGCTACTTGGGAGCATGAGGATGCAATGCGGACAAAATACCCGCATCTTTTTGAAGATTTTTGAAAACTCTGTTGTATATGGGTGTATGATGCACTGAGGATAGTGCATAAATAAGGGGAGGGGATTGTAATATCCCTCGGCCGAACCTAATTGTAAATGTAATATAAGTGTACTTAAGTTGGTGAGTTGTTTTGACATCATTTGGTAATGCACGTCATGTGGCATAGTGCGTGCATGAACTGCGCAAAAAAATGATGTAGTATGCACATTTCTGGATACCGTGCGCAGTAACTAAGGTGCGCGCAATATGGAGGACAACGAATCTCGTGTATATGATATGTGTTATAGGCTAGTGAGCTAGTTATTATAAGTTGGGATGCTTATATTTTAGTAATAGGCCGGAATGCCTAGATGTCAAAGGTCAATGCGCCTACTTTGTACATGACTCATGAATAATATAAAATACATCGTTGCACGCAGACCAACCACGATAAAAGAGATGGGGGACTAAATTTCACCAGTTAGGGAAAGGGAGGGCCAAAAGTCAAGGGAATACTATATTAATATTTCCTAAAAGTATAAACTATGGATAATTATTTTATCATAAGTTTTAAAGTTGGGGACAAGTGGACCAAAGTAACTTCCGATATGACAAGTGTCCAGTTGGGGACATGCATTCATATCATGGGGGACTTAGCTCATTTGGTCACTTTTCATGGGGATTTCTTACCAGCAGCTTGACCATCATTTTCTCACCATCACTTTCACGATGAGTAACACAATGATTTCCTTCCTACACTCAGTTATCCAGTCAATGATTCCATGACCATTTTTCACCCATGTAATCTGTTATCCTTGAAACATCCATTTCACCATATCTGAGCCTGTTCCCATAGCCTTTTTCAGTTGGTGTACCTGGTTAGCTTGGAGCGGGATTGAAGAAGCGGGTTTTCAGGCCCATGAGCAATTCTTCGAGCGAGAGAATTGTTGGGGATTGATTCCCAAAGGTGCTCAACTGTAGCTATAGTGCTCTGAGACTTCCGGTCCGGCATGTTGCTGAAGCCCTGGAAGGGAAGTGGGGCAGCCGAGGGACTGTTGAGCAAAGAAGGGGCACACTTCCTTGGGTGGGACATGCATGTGGGGAATGAGAGGTTGTAGGATGCTAGTTGAGTGAGCACCTGAGATAGAGTCTTTCCTGTTGTCCATGAGCCTTAATCTAGTTAGGAACCCTTTACCCTGGGTGGAGTTCACTCCCAGCTCGGGGGTGACTCATTGTTGAGAGTGATGAACAGTGTAGTCTAAGGCTGGGAGGTTCGTGGACGGTCTGTACGCAGTTGGTGACAATCTTTCCAAGATAAGTAACAATTGTATGATAAATGATATGCTGCTTTGTTATTTACATGTCTATGTTACGGTTTATCATATATGTGATTATAATTGCCTGTATGTTTATGGGTATTTCCCTATATATGTTGCATATCTGTAGTTACTGTTATTTCAGTATAAAAGTCATATATTATAAAAAGTAATTATTTGTTTATGTTTATATGTAAAGCTTCTGTAAGAGTGTTGTAAGTATATGTTTAAGTTGCATGCAGTTTAAAGAGAAAATTTATGTGGAATAGCTCAGTTGACTACTGGGTATGTTACCGTATGTTTCACAGTAAGGGAACGAAAGCGTTCCCTAGAGTAGCATGGTCCGGCCTGTTGAGGCTGGGGATGTTACCAACTAGTGTCAGAGCATGAGAGGTTGCTCTGGAATGGCGTCCTCGACCTGCAAGTGGCCGGGGGAATGTTATAGGTGGGGAAGTTGGTCCGACTCCAAGATGACTTAAGACTCAAGATATAAAAACAAATCCTAAGGCCAACTAGTAATCCAAGAGCACACCAAAAATAATCAAATGACCAATATGCACAAAAACAGGATAAAGTGGTTGAAAGGGGCCTCCCTCCCTAAAGTAGGTATGCCTTGCCCAAGAGGGGCATGAGATTTCCTGCTAAAGATCAGAGGTATCAAAATTAGTTATAAGGGCCCTCTTGGGCTTAACAACCAGTCGGTTAGATCCCCCCAGGGAGGTAATCCTCCATAAAGGTTGTGTGTTGTTCGACCCTTATCTGACCCAATGTACCTACAGAATAACCCATGCAATTAACCTATGTGGCACCTAAGTCAAGCAACCAAGCAACCACGGTATAACCAATGCACAGGCGAACATTCGTAAGTTAGGTCCACCGTATGGGCAGGGTAGCAAAGCCCGAAACCTTGAAAGCGTCGCCTCTCACAGAGGTAAGGGCACTAGCAAGATCCCCATATATGAATAGATCCCCATAAATATATCTGATGCAAAGAAGGTATCGGGGGGATATCCCTTCAACCGACCTCACGCGACCTCGTGCTTAACTCCGGTGTAAGCGGAGCCTCCTGGTATTGCCGATTATACAATGGATTTCTCCACTCCCTTAGTCAGACAAATATGTTGATTTAATAGCCGTGGAGAAGTTTACTCACAAAATCATATTCCATGGCACTAAATCCTAAGCTAGTTTGTGCACCCTAGAAAATAAAATCATTACTAATCAATTTTAAATTATAGCGTTAATTTTAATGGCCTTGCTTACTCAAAAGGTGCGGTCGTGAAACTAGTGATTTTATGACTCAACAAGTAAAGTAAATGAATATGAAAACAATGCAAAGTCCTAACTTCAATTTCCAATAGATGATATGCTTCCTAAAAATGCAATTTGCAATTCAATTCTGCAATTCTGAATAAAAATGCAATCTTTCTTTGCATGCACTAAAATAAATGACAAAGACTCAAAAGATCAAAATGTCAATCAATGTAAAATGCCTATTTTTTCGTATTTTCAATATAAAAAAAATGAAAATGCATGGACTGAACAACAACTTGATATAAAGACTCTATTGTGTATAGACAAAGACAACCCAAGTATGATATCAAGGAGAAAAATCAAAATTCAACCAAAGACAGGTTTCCTATCATTCCATGGACACTTAACAGTCACTAAGGAGTCCCAAGAAGACTCGACAATCATCAAAACCTACCCAACAACCACCAAACCCAACAAACAAGCAAAAAATATTGATGTACGTGACTTTTCAAGGGAAAAGCCCGTATGTACGCAACTTGCAGAAGGACAACACACGTATGTACACGACTGTCAAGCAAAAACTCACTTATATGTGTCAAAAATACAGCTAGGCTAAGGAGAAGGCTGAAAGACTCAGACCCAGAGTGAACAGAGGCTGTCAAGCAATCATACAACAAGAAACTCAATATGAACGAGAGCAATCTAAGGAGAAAAACACTCCAAAACCCAAGAAAGAAGATTCAATCCCCAGTATGGTCGCCAATTGTGTTACGAGGAAAATATTTCTATGGCTAGGGGTAAACTACAACAGACGGAAATGACTGAAGAAATCAACTCTATTCTCAAGTATGCTATATAAACAAATATGCTAGCAAGACAAGATAAAAGGCCTACCTCGTCCAGACGTTAGATGAAGTCCATTGTTGAGCACTTGACCCAAAGCAATACACCTACAACTAGTCCTCAACAGCCAAGCAACACAAGCATATGGTGATAATATATAATGTTATCACATTCAATAGCATAATCCATCAACATTCATAACAAATACGCCCATGGAATAATAATTCAAATATTTGCAAGGTATCAATTGGACGAGAAAAGAGTATTTATATTAAGATATAATCAACAGAAGTGAATAAATTACAGACTTTTGTGTCGGCACAGTTTGGAACCGAGAAACTAAGTTCCTTCCAGCTGGGCCTCCACCACTTCAATCCTCCACCAAAGGCAAACTCATATAAAAGAGACAATGAAGTTCTCAATCAATAAGGGAAAAGCTTGGGGGTTGAACACTGTGTTCAGACTTAAAGGATAAAGGAATGCAGACTCTATGTGAAGTGAATAATTCCTCCAGAGTAACTTTGCTCTCAAAGTTGAATTATTTTTCCTTTTTTCCATAGCTCGGATTTGGCCCATTTATAGCCTTCAAGTGGAACTGAAGGGCCGAGTCGAAACGTTTCCAGTATATCGAAGGCCAAGGATCATTGATCTCGTGACGTGACATGGAAACCCGACAACATTTTTCAATTTTGGGCACATTTCCCGATGTACACGGGCTATAGTGGTGCAACTTGCATATACACATGTTATATAGTAGGCAAGGTGCATATATGTGGGAAAATTGTATTTTTAGCTATGTGATTTGCAAAAAGGGATGACAAGTCTGCATAGGGAAATGGAAAAAGGCCTTTTGTGCAAGATTGCATGGGGTGAGGCAAATCTTGCTATAACAACTGGATAATTGCATGGGTATGGCCATGACACTTTTGTGGTGTGTACAGTAGAAACATGTTAGAGTTGTATGACTACCGAGAATTCCCTGTCTCCCTACATGCAACGCACCCAAAGTGGTGCCACCTATATGCATGTGATGTATAGCCACATTATAGCCTCCACATAACTTCATCTTCGTGATAACCATATTTATCCTCCATGTTTTATACTATAACTAATGCATAATAAGTTATAGTATATAAGTTAGATAATATGATATAAATAACTTAAAATAGTATTATTGAGTTATTATATATGTAAGTTATATAATATCAAGTCCCAAGGGTTAGCTCAAGTGGTTTGAATTTCCATGTTGATTCTATAATGGCAAAGGAGGTCAAGAGGTCAAATCCATGAGGTCCCTCGAGGTTAGGTGTACATGTTATCTGTCGACCATATTTACCTTGAGCATTATTCACGAGATCTGAGTTAGTGATAGGGTTTATCAATTTATAAGTATTAAATGATAGTCATATAAAGACCCTTAAAATATATACACAATGATCATAGAAAGCCCACCAAGGAATGCTTTCATTCTCGTTCCTTTTTAGTGAGTGACCTTGTACCTCACTTTTGTGAAACCTATCACTGAAGCTTATGTTCCTCTCTCAAGCCTCACTATGTTAGAATTCCAACTTCACCAAGGCATAAAAATCATCACCGAAGGCATGCTCTTTCATGGCACATTCTTCCAATTTGGATTAGAGGAGTTGAATTGATAGGAAATGAGATCTTTGTGTCCATAATTGTAAGTGTTCCAAGTTTGATTACCACTAATGTTGTGAAGTTGAACCAATCCATTACAAACATTGGCTTTGACTTATCACTATGCAACTATACCTAATTCCACCTAGGAGAGAGTGCAACTATTAACATTCACACTAGAATCATTTGGCTAAGAGGCCACAAGTTGGGAGTATTTGTCCCACCAAGCATGCCACGTACTTGCACCTAGCCTCGATTCATATTGCAAGTACTTGTGTACAACTAACAAAAGCACGGGTGTGATTGGGGAGGATTGAACCCTAGTAGGGGCATTAACAATGTCTTGCTTTCACCAATTTGACAAGTCAACATTGACATAGCAAGAGGTGACCTTAGAAAAGACTATCATAAAGAACCAAGTTGTGTTGAAAGCAAAGTTAAAA
>JASDQU010103094.1:94544-115469 GCA_032191745.1 Picea mariana | reverse complement strand
CGGGGGGGATATGTTGGTAGTGGAGTCGGCTTTGTGGGTTGGGGAGGTGAGGAGGAGAGAAAACCCATGGTGTTTGTAAAGGAAGAAGGGAGGTAAGTGGATATATAAGAAGAGGGAGGATTAAAAATAAAAGTAAGTATGATAAATAAGAGAAGAGAAGGAAGTATAGAGAACTTCGAAAAAATAAAACTAAGTATGGGAAAAGGGGAAGAGAAAATATGCAGAGGAGAGATAGAGGAAATAGAAAAAATGCTAAGTGTTGAAAAATAAGAGTGGAACAAGAGAGGAAAGTAATAGAAATAAACTAAGCGTGGAATGATTTGTACCAAGAGATGATCCAAGAAATGAATGGTTCCATAATGGTTCTAAGAGATGAACATGGTTTTGAAAACTTGGACATGGTTGTTGGATTACTGAGAGGGGAGGGGGGGAGAGAGAGTGAATTAGTAATAGATATTTTTAATCCTTTTAACCACAATATGTAAGTGTTATTTATCTTTATGATCAATATACCACTATCATTCAACAAATGTAGAGTAAATAAACTATGAACAATGAAAAATCATACACATACATAGTACACCAATATTTTTATGTGGAAACATAATGCGGGAGAAAACAATGAAATGATTTTTCTTATATGTATTTAATAATTACATTCATTGGAAGCACCAACTTCCTTTTTTCTCTAGTTGCAACTGGAAGGAGGCTCCGACCCCCTATATTTTCAGGCTACAATCCGAGGGAAGCTCCAACTCTTCAATTATCTGGCTACAACCAGAAGGAGGCTCCGACCCCCTATATTTTCAGGCTACAACCTAAGGGAAGCTCCAACTCTCCAATTCTCTAGCTACAACTATTAAGAGGATACAACCCCCAATGTTCTCCGGCTACAATTGAAAGGTGGATACAACCACCTATCCTTTCCCTGTCCTACCTCCTTGAAATATAAGTGTCAAATGATGAAACATCTACCACACTGTCACTGTGAGATATACCACTGTAAACCTGTACCAACAACCTGTAACCAACCTATGCCATTGACCTGTAACCAACCTGTACCTTTACTCATCCTGTACCAATAAAACCCCAAAAGGTGCGCAACCTATATATGCTAGAAATCACGTATGTATGAGCCCTATCTATACTGCAATCTGCGTATGTACATGACCTGTTTGTTCTGTAGCTTGCGTACACCTTCTGAAAACTAGGGTTTTCACCTTTTCTAAAACTTCAAAGATTTTGTTGCCTCTATCACATCAACCTGCAACCTATCACTGTGTCTTATATGTAGTTGTGCCTTGTGCATACATCATCTTATATATCTCTCTAACAAGTGCATATATGTCTCTCTAGTCATGTACCATACATGTGTGTATAATCATGAACAAGTGCAATAACCCTCACATGGAATAGACATCAAACCCTCACTCATATACAACCTCACACTACACCAACAACTTCACAACAACTTCACAAGTACAAGCTCTCAACCATGTATCACAAAAACCCTCAACCATATGCCAAGAAATACAAGATGTGCCTCAACACTAACAAGATATACCAATGATAAATATCACATATACCAACACTATATTTATGTAGATATGACTTATACAATAAGTGTCATGGAACCGATATTCTCTCTAGGGAAAATCCTAAAACCCCCATAACCATATCTCATGTAGACAACAATATCCAACTACACATATAAATAAGACATACCTTTTGAACCTGTAGATAGATCTGTTGTACCTGATCATTGTAGACCTTCCTAGAAGCTTGCTTTCAGACTCTAGAGACCTAGCATCTTCATCTCCTCAAGTGTTCATGGTTTTTCCCAATTGTACGCAACCGTTCCTTCTTCAACATGCATATGCACGTGCTTTGTTCTCTTTTAGCATGCATATGTACACACTTTGTTCCATTGTAGCCCACGTAAACCTAAAAAATAGGTTTTTTTTTTTTTTTATTCAGTATTTCTGCAATTCCGAAAATTTCGCCGTCAACCCTTCGAGCTAACTCAGACTTTCGTAACTTTATATGTATCAATGAGCACCTGCAATAAACCTTACACAATAATATATATTCAATTTTCTCAATAGGTGCTAATAGGAGAGCCTTGCTCTCTTATTTATATTTCGATGTAGCTTCCTCAAGGGGCTACTTTCTAACCAACTTAACCCAACTTCCTTCTTTTAGGGATAACCCACTTCTAACCACTTGTCCACTTATAAACACTTTATCCACAAATAGTAAACTCTCCACTTCTAGTTGCAACTAATCTATTTTTAATTATTTTCTTATTGCAACAACTTAACCCATGATTAACTCTTAGTTTCACCCACTTTGACTAGTCAAGTTCTTTTAGGGGTTTCTAGAATAATTTGACTTCTTTGACCTTCTAGGGGTTTCTAGATAACTCAAGAGGGTTCTCCAACTTCACAAGGCCATAACTCTCTAACCGTGAGGAGTTATGTGATGTTCCACATATCACTGAAAATGGCATGACATGTACTATCCATCTAGAATAGTCTTACCTTCAAATACATTGATCTTCATACCTTTATACCTTGAAAAATATTGAGTCCCTTAACCATATTGTTGAGGCTACCAAAATTTTCTACCAGACCTGCTACAAGGGTTGACATCAATGAAAGCCAACCCAATTAATCAACAATCTCCCCCTTTGGCATTGATGGAAACACTCTGATGCAACACTGAAGTCATATGGCTCATGCTCCCCCTGAAAAAATGCCTCTATGCTCTCTAATCGTGCATCTGATGAATCTCTCCCCCTTTGACATCAATGGAAAAGGAAACTTCTCGTAGAGGCTACTCCCCCTAGATGAATTGTCATTGGGGCTGCTCCCCTTGACTGAAATCTTCCCAAACTAAACTATCCTTGGGGCTGCTTTCCCTGATTGAACTCTTCCCGAAACTTCTCCCCCAAACCGAACTATCCTCTTAATGGTGCTTCCTTGTGTAAATTGAATACATATAAGATAAGAATTCAAAAGCATTCATTTTGGAGTAGAAATTATTCTGAGTCTTTGTAGAAGATACTCAAAAGCTTCCCTTGGAAGCGGTTTTGTAAATATATCTGCAACATGTTCTTTATTCCCACATATTCAAATTTGATGTTCTTCTGTACAACCTGTTCCCGTAGAAAGTGATACTTGATTGGAATGTGCTTCATATTGGCGTGCATCACTAGATTCTTTGAGATACTAATGACACTTGTATTATCACAATATATTGGAATGGGCTCATCATACTCAACCTGTATATCTGTCAGAGTTTGTTTCATCCATAGAACCTGTGTACAGCATGTTGTTGCTACAATATACTTTGCTTCAATTGTAGACAACGATATTGATGATTGTTTCTTGCTTAGCCAAGATACCAAACACTCACCCAAATAGAATTATGCTTCACTTGTACTTCTTCGATCATGAATGCAACCTGCCCAATCTACATATGTGTAGGCAATAAGTGATAGATCCTTTCCTTTTGGATACCATAATACAAAAGCTTCTATACCCTTGAGATATCTGAATATCATCTTTACTGCTAGAACATGTGATTCCTTTGGTGACGCTTGAAATCATGCCACCTGTCCAACTGCTTTCATTGCATCTGGTCTGGATGTTATCACATAAAGTAAGTTGCCAATCATTGACCTGTACTGCCTTTGATCTGTAGACTTTGAATCATCATATTTACTTAACTTGTAATTGGTTTGCATAAGAGTATTGTTTGGTTTGCAATCTTCCATTCCGAACCTCTTTAGCATTTCTATGATATACTTGGTTTGAGAAATAAAAATGCCTTGGTTTCTTTGACATATCTGAAGACCCAGAAAGAAGGATAGTTATCCAAGTAATGACATTTCAAATTCATTATGCATATCCTTTGCAAATTTTTGGCTCAACCTGTCATCATCACTTCCAAAAATAATATCATCAACATAAACTTCAATTAATAAAATACTATCTTGAGTTACCTTGATGTAGAGGTTGTTGTCTGCATTTACTTTTTTGAACCTTTGTTGCTATAGATATTTGTCCAGTCTAGAATATTGTGCTCTAAGGGCTTGTTTTAGACCATACAAGACCTTCTTTAACCTGCAAACATAATCTTCATTCTTTGACAACTAAAATCCTTCTGGTTGCTCAATGTAGACTTCTTCTTCTAGTTCCCCATTCAGAAAGGTTGATTTCACATCCATATGATACACTTTAATATTCTTGGAGCATGCATAAACTAGGATCAATCTGATTGCTTTCATTCTGACAACTGGGGAAAACGTCTCTTCATAGTCGATACCTTCAACCTATGCGTATCCTTTACATAACAATCTAGCTTTGCTTCTGGTAACCTGTTCATCTTCATTCAATTTATTTGCGAAGACCCACTTTGTGCCGATCACATTCTTGTACCTTGGTCTTGGAACCAATTCCCAAGTGCCATTATTCTCTATTTGATCGAACTCTTCATCCATGCCCTTTATCTAGAATTCATCCTTGCTGGCTTCTTCAAAACTGGTTGTCTCAATCGAATATAAGAGTGATAGGTGTAGTTGTTCTGGTGAACGAATTCTTCTTCTAGTCTCAACTCCTGCATCTTTGTTCCCGATAATCTGATCTAAGGGATGATTATTTTGTATTTGTTTTCTAGGTGTCTTTGGAGGTAATTATTGCTCTTGCTCCTCTAATTCTAACTGATCTTCTTCATCTTCCCCTTCTGCTACTTCTTCATCCTTTACTTCTTCTTCGTGAACATATTCCACTGACTCCTTTTTTTCTTCCTTTATTTTTTGTTCACCTGTCTCATCAACCGTCACATTGATGTTTTACACAACTTTGTTGAGCCTTATATTGAAACATTTGTATGCTTTCCTTGTACTCGAGTACCCAACAAGTATTCCTTTCTCCACACGAGAATCAAACTTTCCCATTCTGCCATCTTCTCTTTTGATGTAGCATTTGCTTCCAAAAACTCCGAAGTGCTTCACATTCGTTGGTCTTCCTTTCCATAGCTCGTAGGGAGTTTTATCACTGTTGTTTTTAAGCATTACTCTGTTTTGAATGTGAATTGTTATATGTACTACATGTGTCCAAAATACATCTTTGAACTTGGAATCCATTAATATTGTTCAAGCCATTTCCTATATTTTCTTGTTCTTCCTTTCGACAACTCCATTCTGTTGAGGTGTCCTAGCAACAAATAATTGCCTTTTTATTCCATGCTTGCTATAGAAATCCATAAATTCCTTTGAAGTAAACTCTCCTCCATTATCATATCTCAAACATTTGATTTTTGAATTCATTTCATTTTCACCCATTTCCTTGTATACCTTGAAGTTCTCGAAAGCTTCTAACTTTTTCTTGAGAAAACAAACTAAAAGCATCCTTGTATAATCATCAACCAATAACATAAAATATTTCTCACCTTTTAAACCCTTTGTTCTAGTTGGTCCAACTATATCAATATGCACATATTCCAGTGGTCTTGTTGTGGAGTATTCCTTTGATTTGAACCTGGTCTTTGTTTGTTGTCCTTGTTGACAATGCTTTCATAAAGTGTTGGTTGGCTTTGTGATTTGGGGCATTTCTCTGACTGCTTCCTTTTTGCTGACTTTGATAAGGTTATCAAATTTTATGTGACCCATTCTTCTGTGCCATAGAAAAACTTCATCTTCCTTTCCTAGACATTTTTCATTTCCAATTTCACTCAATACATATATGTTGCTTGAAGTTTTTACAGTCTGAACCTGTTTTTTTTATCTCGCACTTATGTGAATCAAACACAAGTTTGTGACCTTGGGCACACATTTGAATTACACTTAGAAGATTATGTTTCATATCTTCCACTAGTAGAATATTTTCTTCCTTGGTATCATTGTTTCCAATTATGACTGTGCCTCTTCCAATGATTCTAGATGAGTCGTTGCTTCCAAAGGAGACTGATCCATATTTTTCCTTTCTCACAGTTAGAAACATGTCCTCATCACCTGTCATGTGCTTTGAGCAACCATTGTCAACATACCAACCACGTTTCTTGTGTTTAACTTGTAGAGAAAGTGTGAATTGTTCATTGTTATACTCATTCTGCTTTCTTATCCATATTCTCTGTTGAGGTTCATGTCTGTGACTATTGTTATTCTGTTGTGATTCTCTAGGAGGGATTGTCGTTCTACAATATTTGGCTATGTGCCCAAATTTATTGCACTTGTATCATTCCACTTCAATGCTCAAGGAATCAAATATGTTATAGCGTCTTCTCTATGTTTCACTAGGCCTTCTTGAATAACCATTATGTGCATGAATTTCATAGTTGTTTTTGTTTCTGCTATTTGCTTTGCAATTTACAACTTTATGTCCAAAATTATTACATGAATAACATAAACCAAAGAAGATAGTTTGATGCCTAGGAGTTGAAGATATTATGAAAGGAGTTACTCTTCTAAATCCTTCTTCTTCTTAAGGCCTACTTGTTTCTGACTGTCTCTGATTCTGAAATCTGAATCTTTTGGGTTGAGGAGTGTCCTTGTGATCTTCCTTGTAAAAATTATTGTCTCCTACGACTGTCTTTGCATAAATTTTTGAACATGTTTCTTGATTTGTTGTTTTGGAACTTGATCCCTTTTCTGTATGATTGTATCCAAGTATGGACTTGTCATTATTTGGCATTTGACTACTGATAATATCATCCAAAAATTTTGAGTTGTTCTGCATGTTTTTCTTTTGAAGAACTTTTCTCAATGTGACAATCTTTGCTTCCAAATTTCCATTGATCATGTCTCTTTCTTCTAATCATTCTTTGAGTGCTTCTTCAATTCTTTTGTCTTCTTCAACTTGAATTTTTAATTTAGTGATCTTTTGTTCTAGTTCTTCAGAGTTGGAACTTTGAAATTCCTCTTTTATTTTTAGTTATGCCTATAGTGACTTATTTTTCTTCTTTTCACTTTTTATAACTTCTATGGCACTCATCAACTCTTCTATGTAGTCAACTTCTGCCTCTTCATATTCTTCTTCGGTGCCTTCTTCATCAGAGTCTTCTACTACCATGAATATAATCATCTTTGTCTCATTTCCACTATCTTTGTCTTCGTTTGATGATGTGCTATCTTCTTTTGTGCAAAAGCTTTTCTTGAAGAATTTCTTTTTGGTTTTCTTGCCTTTGTACATTTGTTTTCTATTTGAATCACCTTCTTCATTTTTTTTCTTTTTCTTATGAGAACATTTGTTAGAAAAGTGACCAATACCATCACAATTAAAACAAATCAATGGAAGCTTACCTTTGTATTTTCCGTTGGTTCCCTTTTTCAGTCTTCTGACAAAGTTGGCTACTTCTTCATCGTCTTCTGAGATGTCACTGTTGCTGCTATATTCTTTTGCCTTTTGCTTGCCCGTTTGCTTTCCCTTTTGCTTTTCTTTCTTGGATGCTTTGAATGTTGCTTCTTTTGTAACTGGATTCTCTTGCTCAGTTCTAATTTCATAGGATGTGAATATTCCATGTAGTTCATCCATGCTTATTGAGTCCAAATCTATTCTTTCTTCTAGTGTTGAGATCTTAGGATCAAATCTCACTGGAAGAGATCTTAGTACCTTTTGAAAAATTATATATTCATCAACTTCTCCCAATCCTTTGATTGCATTCATTGTTTCATCAAATCGTAAGAAGTAAGTTGCAATATTCTCATCTTCCTTCATCTTTAGCTGTTCAAATTGACCTCTGTAAATTTGAAGCTTTGTTGAATTTTGCATCTCCTTCATAAACATTCTGAAGTTTGTTCCAAATCTCCTTTGCGGAGCTGCAATGCATAACTTTGACATATACCGAATGACCAAGACTGTTCAGAAGTGCATTTTTGGATTTTGAATTATTTAGACCGAGTTTCCTTTCGTTGTCATTGTTGGCGGAACTACTGGCTCTTTATATCCATATACAATTGATTTCCAAACCTCAAATCCCTGTGCTTGTACATATGTTTTCATCCTTCTACTCCAGAATGCATAGTTTCGTCCATGAAATTGTGGTATTCCATTTTTATACATACTGTTACTCTCCACGATCTACCTTTCAGTGCTTAAACTGATTTTTGAAGGAACCTGCTCTGATTCCAATTGTTGGATTGCTGAGATGCTCATGTTTGACAATCTCCCTGGCCTTTTTGTTGGATGACTTAAGAAATGCACCTTGCTTCCCCTTATAATAGATGTAGAAATAAATTTTACCACATCTTCAAATGAAAACATCGGTGGTAAGCAAAGGAAGAAGTAGATCACTGAAAACATATCATTTTGCATTTATTTTAACAATATCTTAGACCCCTTCTACATAATATGGGTCAAAAGAGAAACATATGAATCCCCTCTAGTTGAATGATTTTATTTTTTATTTTATTTTTTTAATTTATTTAACTTTTTTTTTTCAGTGTGGTCTTCATAAGGTTAATTCCTTAGCATTCAAGCAAGGTGATTTGCATATGTGTAGAACAACTCAACTAAGATTAAGACCTTACTTTTGCATAACTAAGCCAACTCTCGATGCTATGAAATTATTGACTGAGGAAATAAAAAAACTCACCATCGATGTTACTTAGTCACAAACATCGTCATATAATATGTTCTTACACTTGGAAAGGGTTATGTCAAACTAGTATCAAAGAATAAATGTAAAATGGGATAGAAATAGAGGCCCCTAAGATCATAGACTCTTAGCTCCTATAAATCCTACCAACATCGTGAATGCAGAGCATTTGTCATGTTGTAGAAAGTGTCAAGATGTGCATGATAAGGGATCGATCCCAACAAGTATAGTAGAAAGATAAACTAATAATGAAGATCCACCCAATTTTGATAATCATAATTATGTGGGAGAAGATGAATTCATTTGCAATATTTAGTGGAAATATTAGGTTGTGTCTGATGAGTAGATGAAAGAGATAAATGGTAAAAATGTAGAATTAGACACAATCACAAAGAAATATAGTGCAATGTCTACTCAGGAAGAAATAAAGGAGTATAAACACACATCAAAGAGGAAATCTAAAAAGGTTATAAAAATCTCAACTCAAGATATAAGCTCCTCAAATGTGAATACAAAATATGTTGCAATAGGTGGAGCCATCAAAGGTTCCTCTTCAGGAACACCGTTAGAATAGATTTTGATTTGGTTAATGAGTTGTCTAAGATAAAAGTTATCATCCCTCTTCTTGAGCTAGCAAATATTCCATCTTAAAAGGAGAAATTGAAGAATTTTTTGGATGTTGAAGAAGTAAATGAAGATCGTCTAGTAGTGTTCCAAGCAATGAATCAAGATACGAGGAATGGTGGTCATTCTCCTTTTTTCATTACATTAGTGATAAACATTTTTCTTCTTCGTAATTGTATGCTAGATTCAAGAACCTCCACAAAGGTAATGACTCTAAAGGTTATGAACTAGCTAGGTCTTAACACCACTTGTCCATCCATGATTGTGTGGTGAACATCATGCGACAAGGACAATGATGCATAAGATTTCAAGAGAAGGTTATTATTGGCCAACACTATATGTTGATGTTCATTTATTTTCAAATCATGTTGAGCTATTGTGGTGATAGTGAGTAGCCACTCTTACTTCCTCCAAGGCCTTACTTGCGCTTTAGGACTTTATCATAAGAAGTGAGGGTTTGGGTGGCAACATTTTGGCGATGTTTCCAGGGATAAATTCCATTTCTCAAAATATTGTAGTCTTGTTGCATTTGATTCGGTGAGAGTGTTATATATGAATACATATTGCTCATTTGGTGACATCATAAAGGAATGAAGATCTTGTTCCATCTTGAAGATGATTGAAGATATCGTTGTTTGTAGAGGTGAGGACATCTTGTAGATTTGAAGGATCACTTTGGTGACTCCATGACATTGGTATGAATTATGATGGTTGCATATTTTTAAATTGCATATTTGAAGTTAGTAGCACGACACATGAAATTGGTTTGGATGGTCGAAATTTGAAGTGATTTTGGGATAAATTGCTTATCCTTTTGGACTTTTCATGCATTCTTGGATATCCACATAAGGCCCCTCATGAATGGACCAATCATATTCCAAGGTTCTATGGAAATCCTTGTATGGATTCATGGAATGTTACATCCTTCATTGAGTTTATTGAATATTTTGACATTGTCCATGAAGATGTCAAAGATGAAAAGGTTTGCATATTCATTGAATGGGTAAAGTGCATGGGAATGGTATTTTGATTTAAGCGCAAAAAAGAGATATCATCATTTCCATACTTAGTCAAAGAATTTTAGAAATTTTGGATTTATGGTTATGATGATGAAGAACATGGTGTACATGATACATATATTTTTGCTAAGATATGTGTTAGAATGGAAGACAAGATTGTTGAGTTGATATTTGTAGATTAGAAGAACCCTTCAAGTTCCCTATTGGCTATAATAAATTAGAAATATGATGCATATGTGTTCTTGTGTGAATATATTGAAAGAAAATATTGTGACACCCCTAGCAAAGCTTGAAAGTGAATCTCACAAGGGTGACCAACATGCTTCTTCATCCCATCGACGAATTTTGCATAGTATTTTCAATCGGGAAGAAGACAAGGATGATGCAATTATTGAAGATCATATTGTTGTTCCACATGAAAAATACATTGGTGATGAAGGCACTCAAGAATTCACTTCATCCTCTTTTGTAGACAAGGGTTTGTTTGGTAAGCAATTTTCCCTCTCAAATTTTTGAATTTAATGGTGCATCTTTTGATGAGTTTGAGAATGTTGATTTCATAAAGAAACCCTTGAAAGATGAAAAACTTTCAGAAGTGTGCATTTCGTCATGTGAGGAAGAAAATGGAAACCGTGAGGGTGAAAACATTGACACTCTATTTCATTGTGAGAAGCATAGGTGGAGTAAAATTTGCTTATATATTGATGGTGATCCCATTTGTGACATTGATAGTGAGATCCTAGGGCTGAATTTTTAAATTTGGTTGTTTTTGGACATTCAAGCATGGATGTATGTGAGCCATTTTCCATTGTTAATGAACCGACATATCCTCTCATTGCTAGGGCTGATTTGGTACAACATAAAAGGTATTTTCATGGAAGTGAACTCACAGATTTTCCAACCATGTTTTCTCATAGATAATGTAGTTTTCTATCAACAAATAAAGCATTTTTATGAATATGGATGTAGAGAATTTTTTTAGGACTTTATCACAAGAAGTGAGGGTTGGGGTGGTAACTTACTGGAAAGGATAAACATAATCCAATGTACCACTATGTCATAGTAACCTTCACATTGGTGTTACGAGGAAAATCTCTCTATGGCTAGGGGAAAACCACAACAGGCAGAAATGACTGTAGAAATCAACTCTATTCTCAAGTATGCTATATAAACAAATATGCTAGCAAGAAAAGATAAAAGGCCTACCTCGTCAAAACATTCGATGAAGTCCACCATTGAGCACTTGACCCAAAGCAATACACCTGCAACTAGTCCTCAACAACCAAGCAACGCAAGCATATGGTGATAATATATAATGTTAGCACATTCAATAGCATAATCCATCAACATTCATAACAAATACTCCCATGGAATAATAATTCAAATATTTGCAAGATATCAATTGGACGAGAAAATAGTATTTCTNCTAAGTTCCTTCCAGCTGGGCCTCCACCACTTCAATCCTCCACCAAAGGCAAGCTCATATAAGAGAGACAATGAAGTTCTCAATCAATAAGGGAAGATCTTGGGGGTTGAACAATGTATTCAGACTTAAAGGATAAATGGATGCAAACTCAATGTGAAGTGAATAATTCCACCAAAGTAACTTTGCTCTCAAATTTGAATTCTTTCTCCTCTTTTCCATAACTCAGATTTGGCCCATTTATAGCCTTCAAGTGGAACTTAAGGGCCGATTCAGAACATTTCCAGTATATGGAAGGCCAAGAATCATTGATCTCATGACGTGACATGGAAACTCGATACCATTTTTCAATTTTGGGCACATTTCCCAATGTACACGGGCTGTAGTGGTGCAACCTGCATATACAAATGTTGCATAGTAGGTAAGGTGCGTATATGTGGAAAAATTGTATTTTTAGCTCCGGGATTTGCAAAAAGGGATGACAAGTTTTCATAGGGAAATGGAAAAGGGCCTTATGTGTAAGATTGCATGGGGTGAGACAAATATTTCTATAACAGATTTCCCCTAATGTGTTAGGTCATAGGAGTATCTGCGATGGCTGAAATACATTATAAAAACCTAGAAGTGGAGTAATGGGGACCCAACTGGTGTAAGTTTGTCTTCTACACAATCCGCCAAAGGTGCAAGTCTACATCGTGTGAATAAAGGAGTTGAGGTCGAACACAATGAGACTTTGTTTGATTATCGGTCATTGAGGTATACCGTTAACAAACACGAGACAACCTACCAATGATGAAATTAGGTATCAATGCATTGAGTACATTCTTACAAGTGTGAATAAAGGAGTCGTGGTCGAACACTTGAAGAAACCATCGATCAAGAGAAATTGATGTATTCCCAACTGTCGATGGCAAGAGAACCTGCCACTAATGACTGCAAGCCTCTAGGTACTCATAGGAATATAGGTCTCGTTTCCAGAATAGATGAGTTGAAGTCGATGGAAGGAGACCCGCTGAAAGGAGAGCATTAAGGAATCTCTCATCATTCAACACGAGGTACAAAGCACGAGCTTGATGATTTGGAGAAATCAAACGAAGAACATGTTCACGAACCAACGACCATGTGCATCTTTCGCATGTGCCAAGTGCAAGCGGTACATGAAAAAGACCTTTTGAATAGCAGCCAATGAGGAAAATTGTTGAAAAAGGCGAGGAAACCACCAATAAGGCTAATGGAATCCAAGACACTACACGAATCCTAATGTGTGAATAGATGTATTGTCGTCGAACACAAGGGAAACCACCCAGTCAATGACCAATGATGAAATTTCGACTGCTTGGTTCAAGGTTACCTACCAATGAGGAAAGTAGGACCAAAGTGCATAATAGGACTACAACTTCATGTGATTCTGAGACAAACTAAGGGCATGACCGACATGCAAAGTCAAGATTTCTAAGGAATGGTCGACATAGGTTGATAGACATCCTTTGAACAAGAGAATGAGACATATGGAAGACTCTGGTAGCATAGACTCAATGATGAAACCATGAGATGCAGGAGGCATCAATCAAACTCTCCATAGGGACTGGAAGAGTAACCAGTCGAGGGAGTAAACTCTTTGTAATGAGCTTAGCTTCCTAAGACCATGCTAAACCCAAAATTATGATGACAAGTGGACTCAATAACTTTGTTCTCTGTTAAAAGGCGACACGAATGCTACCAATATAAGATAATACCCCATTCCTTCCTGTCTTTTTTTGTTTTTTCACAGTCAAATGAATGCTATGATACAGAGGAGGAAAGGAGTGTCACAAGTAAGCAAAACTAGTTCATGCGGGAGATGGACACTCAGGGGAATGTTCCCTCCTGGGTATAGGGTGTCAAGTTGCAAAGGATATAAACAATGTTCTGCTTGGTTGAGGATGCAAAACTACTGAGGCAAATGGTTTATAACGCAAAGCAAGAACTGACAATAGGCTCAATACCTCAAGCAAAGGCATGAGATGCAAACACAACTTAACGCCAAACAATGTCCTTTTTCGTAATATTAGTCTACTTGGTGTGAAAAAGGGATAAACTTGTACCAAATAGACGTTCTTTCAAATCCAATTCATGAGTGTGAAAGAGACAACTTCACTCGACAATATTTTCGCTTTTTGAAAACGAGTCAGAAAAGAGATTAAATCAAACTCGGTTGGGAGTCCTCTAGGAAAAGGTCAGCATGTTTATGAATGACAAAAGAGGCTCAACATAAAGTCATGTATTAGCTATAAGGGACTCTCGGTCCAACGGAAACTATCTATGCATGGGCACCAAATGGAGTAGATGATCTAACTAGGGTACCCATGTTTGGTAAGTCTCTACCATTTGATAACGACACGTCTTGTAGTAGATGGAGGGTTTTGTGTCGCTAAGAAATGGGTTCGCACCTAAGGCATATGAGTGACATTTATAATAAAATGCAAGTGTGCATGATGGAATGGATACCTATCCTATATGATGGGTAGCAAAAATACCTATCTGTAGTTACGAATGGTCAACATAACGCTAAAAACCGCAAGAATCCCTGGTGAATACTACAAAAACCAACTCAATCCACTGTTGTATTAGTCCATTAGGCGAAAATATGATTTGACACTATGCAAAGCTGGTAAAAACTGCTATAAATAGTAACAAAAACCAAATTTTACTATGCCATTTGACGTTTTTACCCAAATAGTGAATTTTGGAGCAAATTACCTATGATCTTCAATTGGTGATTGCAGGAGCGTCAAGTGACGAAATCAGAGACCGCCTAGACCAAACAATTCCTCTTCCCTTCCTCTTCTTTTTTGGTGGATTTCATTTTGTATTTAGGTTTGAAAATTTGAGTTATTTAAGGCGCAAATTAGGTAATTAGGTGTACGCGACGTCGCTCGAGATCAGAAGTGTCAGGGAGGAGCACGACTGCCAATCTAAGATAAGGGATTTCACATTCAATAGGTAAAATCGACTCCACATCATGTACTAACTGGAAAAGAGAAAATCCGGTGGCAGTCTTGACCAAGGTTCGGTATGCCCATAGTGCGGGATATAACATAATATGCTAGTTAGATTTGTTCTGGTTGACAATTTTCTGCAAAATGGTCTTGAGAGACATGTTGTTGGCCTCTATCTATCCATTTTCCTGGGGGTATTAAGGGGAAGAATGATCATGATTAAACCCCAGCTTGGATGCTAGCTCTTCCATCATTTCATTCTGAAAGTGACTGCCATGATCAGTGACAATCTCACTCGGGATACCGAATCTGACGACAATTTGATTGAATACGAAAAAGGCGACAATATTCCCATCAGACTTAACTGTAGGCATGGTCTTGACCCACTTAGTGAAGTAGTCTACAACCACAATAATGTGTTGATGCCCCCCAATCGAAGTTGGGTTGCAATCCACAAAGTCCACCCCCCACTTGGTGAAGGGACCGACGATAATGAATGGATGGAGAGGGGCTAGATGCGAATGCATTTTCTGAGTGAACACTTGGCAGGGGTGACACTTCTTAATCGCTTCAATGCAATATTTAAAGATAGATGACCAGAAATAATCGACTCGCAAGATTTTATGGGTTGTCGCAAGCTCGGATAGATGACCACCACAAGCCCCATTGTGGAAATCGTTTAGAACTGACTCAGATTGTTCGGGATTTCAACAACGACGCATGATATTGTCTATTCCTCGGCGATACAAAGTGTTGCTGACGATAATGTAATTCTTGGCTTGGTATTGTACATGTCGTCGATCATCTCACTAGAGATTCTGAGGAAACTTCAAAGTTTGAAGATAGAGAACAATGTCTCCATACCAAGGGTCAGAAGACGAGACAAGGAAAATGTGTTTGTCTGCAAACAAATCAACATGAATAACATCCTTGTCCAATCATGGGAAGTCAGATATTAACTCTGCAAAGACTAGTGATTTCTTGGATTTCGCAGAAGCGAAATCGAGATCAAATTCTTGTAAAATGACAATTCATTTATTATATTTCCCCCTTATGATACGCCTAGTAAGGACGTATTGAAATGGATTGACATCATCTACCGCAGTATTTTTTCAAAGCAATATATAATGGTGTAATCGTTGGACTGTGTGGACAACAACCAAAGATAGCTTTTCAACGTGAGAATATTTGAGCTCAAGATCGACTAAGTTTCGATTAAGATAGTAGATGACGTGCCCACAGGGCTCATCATCCTCCTGAACAAAAACCATACCAATCGTCTCTTTGGACACGATGACATAAAGAAATTAATCCCTACTCTATTCAGGATACTTAAACAAAGGCATCGATACCGGGGCTTTCTTCAAAGAATCGAATGAGTCTTGGGCTCGCTCATCCCAAATAAAAGGGGTGTCCTTCTTCAAAAGATGCATGAAACCCTTAGTAATATTGCCATAGTTTACTATAAACCGATGTAAAAAGTTAGCTTTCCCCTGTAAACCTTGAAGTTGTCGAATAGTGCGCGGGGGAGGAATTCGAAGTATTTCCTCAACCTTTAACAGATCTACCATGATCCCGGTCTCAGAGACTAAAAATACCATAATATGTCTAGACCTAACGCAAAATATGCATTTATGAGGGTTTAACCAGATTCTATAATGATGACATCTTTCAAAAACTAGCCGAAGGTGCTTAGGGCGATCCACTCTCTTACAAGAGTGAGCAGCAAGATCATCAAGATAAGCTTCGACTATATGCTTAAGATCATGGAATGTGAAGGTCATAGCATGTTGGAAGGTTGCTCCGACGTTTTTGAGGCCAAAAGGCATCTTCTGGTATGCGAAAGTACCCCAAGGACAAATAAATGTCGTCTTATGTTGATCCGTGGGTTTAATTTGAATTTGGTTATACCCTGAAAATCTGTCCATGAAAGAAAAAACTTTTCTTCCCACACACTCATCGAGAATATGATCGATGAAAGGTGTCGGGAAGTTGTCTTTAGGACAGGTCATGAAATTCCATGCATACACGAATGGTTCCTTGCTTCTTATTCACAGGAACGGGATTGGATACCCATTCATTCAAGGGAACTGGGTAGATAAAGCCAACATTAAGCAATTTCTCTACATCTGCCTTAATGGCAGGGGCCTTCCGGGGATTGGTAGCTCTAAGACGTTGTCGAACAGGCTTAGCATCCGATTAAGTTCTAATATCGTGTTTGACAATTCGAGGTTTGATTCATGGCATTTATTCATATGACCAAGCAAATACATCTCAAAATTCCTTGAAGAGCTCGGTGTAGATCAAGATTTCTTCTAGCAAACAATCTGCACCAATATGTACATTTTCAACCTTGCTAGGGGTACGAGAGATATCGATCGTGATGGTAGGAGAGATACTCGCCATATTTCCTTTGGCATAAATTTAATGCATATCAAGTGAAACTATGACATGACCGACTATCTCATTCAAAGTAGATCGAAAGTCATCTTGTTCGATTCTAGCAAGCTCTAGGAGAAACTAAGAACGATGATGCATATCATCCCAAGGTTTGTCAGAACCATTCATGGCCTCGATGATATCTTCATCCAAGGGAAAAGTCTCATCGAGGCAGTCATGTGAACAAGACGACAAAGTGTCCCACACAGGCTTAAGAACAGGATCCTCCTCATCCCTCAGCAAGTTAATAGGATTGGGATAGGCGGAAGAATCAAGAAAAACTTGATACGCTATCTCCATTGCCGATAGTGGCATGGACATTCCAGCATGTGTCTGACCTTCACAAGATGCAGTTGAGGAAGGTAGGTTCCAAGGATCGTTAAAATAGGAACTGTGGAAAGGAACAAACTTCTCTAATGAAGAAGGCCTACTCAACATGGCGTAAACATGGTGAATTGATGCCATGAAGTCGAAGGTACCCATAAGGGATGAATACATTCCGACACCGATATTCTCAATTTCCAATTGAGAATTGTCGACCATAAGGATCGATGGTTCAACATATGCACTAGGGCTAGCATACACAAAGGATAATTGGTCGACCATCACGATCTTCCCATCATGAGGAAAACGAAGAGTGTGGAAGACGGAAGATACGAGGACAGTCATAGCATAAGTCCAATTGCGTTCTAGTAACAAGTTATAATCAAGGGGTGCATCAACCACCTCGACATCCACCTCTACCGTCTTCTCACCTAAATGGATCGGAAAGGCAGGAAGACTATTGTGAGGGCAGAAGGAACGACCGTCAAAAGCAGTCAACATGGTCGAAGACTGAGAGAGAGTCGGAGAGCCGAGAGCTTTCCAATAGATCAGGGACATCACACATGTTGCAACGCCTTCATCAAAAACCACATGCTTGATGGCATACTTCGAATAACCCACGTGGATTTGGAATGCCACATGGTAAGGCAAGCAAGGCTTCACATCTGTGACATCAAACTTGATAACTTTTGATCCACTGGGGTCTATAGCTCCTAACATAGATATCAAGGAATTCCTCTATGAAGGACATGTCTGGAGTACCTCCAGGGATGACATCGCACAAGGGGTTTGACTCAGGTCCTCAACAATAGATTAATTCTAGGTGGCTCTAACATTTGGATTGTGGGTAGAGTGCTTGAGTAATCCTTTGGGAATACGAGGTGGTGGCTCTGGTTTTTTGATCTACAAAGGCATCTCCGGAGGAGGAGGAGATTCTATACCAGGTACAGTTTGTGAAGAACTGTAATTGCGAGACCGGTGGCTACATTAACCTCAGATTTGACTATATTGATGCACAAACAATCATCGTCTTGTGTTGGTGAGTTTTGACTTCCACTGACCACATTTTCGACATTTGAGGAGCTCGAGGCCATGTGCTGGTTATGTGGAAAATGGTTCGTCAGCACAATGAGTGGTAGAGATAAGAGCCTCGAAGCTTCCACAAGTTTGGGGCATAAATGAGTAAGATGATCGTCTGTACAAAGCTGACAGGGAAATTTCACCTTACACCTTTCTTTCTTTCCCTCACCAACATTATTATTCATCCTCTCATTATTACCATTATCCTTGGGTTTATTATTATTATTCCTATCCTTACGATTATTATTACGACCTTTCTTCTTATTCTCACTTGGTTGCTGGTTACCATTTGGTCTGGTCGATGATTGCACAGAATGTACATCCGCCAACTAAGTGGGATTGGAAGACACAGACGAAGTTGGCCCTCCTGCAGACTGGTTTAGAGACAACTCTTTCAAATGGCTTGTCACCGAGTCTGCGGATTTCACATTGGCAGATCCTACAATGCCATCGGCATGAGGTTCGAGCTTTTGTCTAGGGTCATAGTTTGACCTCAGTGCGTCTAGAAGAATCTCGTATAACATCCCAGACTGAGCGCATATAAGATATAACTGTTGGGATTTGAACATTGCTTCTTCCTCAGATGTAACCCTAGATGTAGCAACATCCTTTGAAATAATAGGTTGTAAAGACTTAAGGAACCATTATAATAGGAAATCTGAGGGTATGCAGGTCTTGATCAACCTCTTCCATCTACGCTACTCCTAGATGTGATCCGAGATATGAGTGGATTTTTCCTGACGTAAGGTTGACAAAATTTATAGGCCAGCATCGTAACGAACCGAAAATTGGAAGTGGTTAAGGAAGACTAGCACCATCTGACTAAAGGTCCCGTATGCCCCCCTAGGTAGCTTGATATACCATTTCATGGAAATCCCTATGAGGGAGCTTTGAAATAATCTTAACCAAATCGAATTTTCATTAAGGGAATTCGAAGAGCGCAATAGGTGAAAGGTGGTGACGTGATCACCATGATCCTCGCCATTCTTACCTTCGAATTTCAGAATGTCCAAAGTAATTTTGGCGGGAACAGGGGGGCATGTAGGATCATGACACTCAGGGTCGTTCATCAACTTAGACAAGTCTGACAGATTGAGCATGGCCATAAAATGGATATGACGTTGCGACATCTAGCCCCAAGCTCCCTGGAAAGATTGTGTTTGGGGAATTGCAACCCATCCAAGGTTCTAGTAAGCACCATGGACCTGTCTGGGATTGTAAGACCCTCCTCCAGACTGATTCATAAGTGGTTGGTTGGGCACCATTCCAGTAGGAATGTTCTGATGGGGTTTATAAAAATCGCCCCCAGTCGGAGTGGCTTCAGGTTGGAGATTTCCCAAGTTTTGAAATTGACCTCCTCTGGGTGTGAATCTGGAGGATAAAGGTGGATTCATCATGCCAAACGTGTTGATCAAAATCGACACTGAGGAGGTGAGGATAAAGGATGAAACTTGAGCAGAATTTTGTCCGCCAGGGTGGTTACTCCACCCAGAAGCAATAGGATTATACCCAAGGTTAAGAGAAGGAATGCATCCCATGGTAGGAGTCGTTTGAGGGATCTGAGAGCCACCAAATGAAAATGGAGTATAAGGAGTAGTTGTGCCCCCAAGTCCAATGCTAGCATTAGGGCCAACAACTGGGATGGAGTTTGAAAACTGCAAAGTAAAATTTGGCATACCATAGGAAAAAGAACTAGAGGCCATAGGGATGGACTAAACATTATAGCCCGGTGAGTGACCAAGAGACCCAAATTCGTTCATGGCAATAGGTTGAGCATTCACTATAGGATGGGCATGAGTGATGATAGGTGCCTCCGGCAATACAACCATTGTGGTTGAAGGAGTCGAAGGGGTGCCATTAACTATAGTAGGTGTGGGAGTTGAGGGGCTCCCAATATTTTGATGACTCAGTTCAGTACTCATCCTTGTAGAATCACAAGTCTGATAAGTGGAGGTGTGTGTAACACGTTTAATAACTCTACCCCTTTTAGAAGGCAAAGACTCAAAATCCGATGGTAACTGTAACAAGCGGCGAGACTGGCGGTGTAATATCCCTCGGCCGAACCCAATTGTAAATGTAATATAAGTGTACTTAAGCTAGTGAGATGTTTTGACATCATTTGGTAATGCACGTCATGTGGCATAGTGCACGCATGAACTGCGCAGTAAAATGATGTAGTATGCACATTTCTGGATACCATGCGCAGTAACTAAGGTGCACGCAATATGGAGGACAACGAGCCTCGTGTATATGATATGTGTTATAGGCTGGTGAGCCAGTTATTATAAGCTGGGATGCTTATGTTTTGGTATTAGGACGAAACGCCTAGATGTCAAAGGCCAATGGGCCTACTTTGTACATGACTCATGAATAATATAAAATACATCGTTGCACGCAGACCGACCACGATAAAAGAGATGGGGGACTGAAATTCACCAGT
>JASDQU010103094.1:81291-94426 GCA_032191745.1 Picea mariana | reverse complement strand
CGTGGGGGACTTAGCTCATTTGGTCACTTTTCACGGGGATTTCTTACCAGCAGCTTGACCATCATTTTCTCACCATCACTTTCATGATGAGTAACACAGTGATTTCCTTCCTACACTCAGTTATCTATTCAATGATTCCATGACCATTTTTCACCCATGCATTCTGTTATCCTTGAAACATCCATTTCACCATATATGAGCCTGTTCCCATAGCCTTTTTCGTTTGGTGTACCTGGTTAGCTTGGAGTGGGATTGAAAAAGCGGGTTGTCAGGCTCGTGAGCAATTCTCCAAGCGAGAGAATTGTTGGGGATTGATTCTCGAAGGTGCTAAACTACAACTACAGTTCTCTGAGACTTCCAGTCTGGCCTGTTGTTGAAGCCCTGGAAGGGAAGTGGGGCAGCCGAGGGACTGTTGAGCAGATAAGGGGCACACTTCCTTGGGTGGGACAAACATGTCCATGATAGGTTGTAGGCTTTTAGTTGAGTGAGCACCTGAGATGGATTCTTTCCTATTGTCCATGAGCCTTAGCCTGGTTAGGAACCCTTTACCCTGGGTGGAGTTCACTCCCAGCTTGGGGGTGACTCACTGTTGAGAGTGATGAATAGTGTAGTCTAAGGTTGGGAGGTTCGTGGACGGTATGTATGTAGTTGGTGACAATCTTTCCAAGATAAGTACCAATCGTATGATAAATGATATGCTGCTTTTTTATTTACATGCCTATGTTATGGTTTATCATATATGTGATTATAATTGCCTGTATGTTTATGGGTATTTCCCTGTATATGTTGTATATATGTAGTTACTGTTATTTTAGTATAAAATTCGTATATTACAGAAAGTAATTGTTTGTTTATGCTTATATGTAAATCTTTCGCAAGAGTGTTCTATGTATATGTTTAAGTTGCATGCAGTTTAAAGAGAAAAAATATGTGGCATAGCTCAGTTGACTACTGGGTATGTTACTGTATGTTCCGCAATAAGGGAACGAAAGCGTTCCCTAGAGTAGCATGGTTTGGCCTATTGAGGTTGGGGATGTTACCAACTGGTGTCAGAGCATGAGAGGTTGCTCTGGAATGGCGTCCCCAGCTTGTGGGTGGTCGGGGGAACATTACAAATTGGTATCAAAGCTTCAGTTCAACACTGAGCCTGGATGGGCCAGAGGGGTTTAGTTGAAGCGAATATTCACAGAAGAGTAACTTCAAAGTGACCTAAAATTCGAGTCATGGAGCGTCCATGGAAAATGTTGGCGTGTTGGTGCACGTGGTAAATTTTGGCACCGCGCAGGGAAAACGTTGGCGTGCAAGTGTGCGCGGTAAATTGTGGTGCCGCGCGGAAGATTATTATGTGTGGATGCACACGCTAAATTTAGCCTTGTGCGGTGAGCACACACATAGTAATGTGCACATAGGGTGCGCAAGTATTGCTTAACACAGAGGAGTTTTGTTGGTACGTGCATAAGTATGAGTATAAGTTGTCTCGCGACAATGTATTTAGTAGTGCGCATAGATAATTGTGCGATGGAATATGTTGAACTTTGACGTGGTGCAATGCATAGGGAGAAATGCATGTGGAATATCGGTGCGCGATACCAAAACTGTGCACAATGGATATTGTCGCACAACGCAAAAGTAGTGCGCACAAGTTGTTGGCGCGACGGAGAAGAAATGCACAGTAGATATAGGTGCGTGGAAAATAATTTTACCTTGTGATATTGCTATGCACGATAAATATAAATGTACAGGACGAAGTTTAGTGCGCACAAAATCGCTTAGAAGGCAATGAGTTTGAGTTTAATTTGCATAATAATAGAAGAAAAAGAAACACACAACCGCATCGAAGCATTAATTAAAAAGAATTCTGAGTTTCATATTCCTCCGATTCAGACAGATGAAAGTGAAATATAAGATTACAAGAAAAACGTATTATAAAAGAAAACAAGATTCATAACACCACCAGATAGAAATTGTAATAAACAGTCTAAAATCCGTTTCTGTATTTATATAATCGTATTAATCACAAAATTACAAAGGAGGGATGACATCATTTAGCCTGTTGTAAAAAGGGTCGTTTAAGAACAAGCCTATCATCTCTGGTGCTCCTTACCTCCGCTACCAGCTGTTCAAAAATTCATTGAAACATGCTTAATTTTAGTTGAAGACTCACTTCAGCTTAGCGATCTCCTCGTTTAAAGAATCTAACCAGACCGGTTGATTCTCTCCAACACTTTCGACTGCTTCAGTCGTAGATTCCTCCTTCTATCGATTGCTAATTTTCTTCTTAGCGGCTAGCCTGTTGATGACTAAATCCTTCATAGTGGGATTTAGCCTGAATTCCAACCACGAGTCTATAGCTGGCTCTGTGTGGAATTTAGTTGCTAGAATGTGCGCAAGGACCCTTTCCTCCTTATTCGCAGGAAATTCTAGCATGTTGCCCGAATAACCAGTCTCACTCGATTTAGCCTTATCCATGTATCTTAGGTTGTGGATACCGAAATGATTTTACAGAGAGCAGAAAGTCGAGCAGTTTGGAGATTACTTCGGTTATGGATACGTAGATACCTTCATACTTGGGGATTGGTAATTATAGAATTCCAATTATGAAGCGTAGACGGATTATGTACCAGAGTGTTGGGTTTCCATGCTCGACTAATCCATTTTGAATGATTATCTTTTGAGTTCATTACATGGCAGCGTTCAGCTGACATCACTTGGCTGTGAAGTACCGAACGAGTGAAATGGGGTGATCTGAATAGCTGTCGCATGTTCCATGAGAGGTGGATTTGACATGTTGAGACACGTGATACCGCGTCGTGGCGAAAGTGGTTTCGACAAACCACCTTCTTGCACAAATGTATCTCTAAAGGCACTGCGCGTCTATGTTTTCGAGACTTGGGTCTTATCTATAATTTTCATGGTGATAACACCAGGAAATCAGGAGAGATGATTATGATGTGTATATTGAACCAAAATGGTGCATATTCTCATGAATTGTTGAATTGTTAGCCTGATAAGTTTCGATGCCTGCACATTTTGCATAATTAACAACAACTAGATCAGATCAAATCAGTGCGGAGTCCATATGAATGGAAGAAGAATAGGGGAATTAGAGTCAACAAGATGAGAGCAGAGGGGTGGATGTCCATTTGGGCATTGAAGGAACGAACTCCAATGGACATGGAGAAGAAAGGAATGAAAACATGAATATGGCTGAGATCATTAAGAATTTGCAGAAGGATGTCCAAAGCCGTAAAGCTGATAATGAAAGGATTATAAGAGCCAAAGAGTAGCAGGATTACTTCAACATGAATTTATTGGAGATTTTGAAAAGAATAGAAAAGAAATTGGTTAAGGAGAGTAGTTCAAGCAAATCTCGAAGTCCCAAGCCTTCAGAGGAGAAAAGAAAAGCAAAAAGTGTTAGTAGAAATCACCACCATTCCCCAAGGCATTCCAATAAAAGAGCAGGCAACAACTCGATTATATCCCCTATCAGAAGGTATAAGAGATCTGGGGTGGATGAGCTGCGAGGAGAAATGAACAAAATCAAACCTCTTGCATTTGATGGTGAGGCACAAGAAGGATGAAGATGCAGAAACATGGTTGTTGGGCATGAGAAAGTATTTTCAATTGCATAATTATTCTTCTCATGCAAAAGGTAGAATCGCTATCTATCAACTCAAAGGAAAGGCCTCCATGTGGTGGGATCAACTTGTGCAGGTACAACACATTGTAGAGAAAAGTGTTACTTGGAGGGAATTCAAGAAGTATTTTGAGAAGAAGTGCTTGACTAAGAGATACTATGACAAGAAAATGAAAGAGTTCTTTGAACTCAAGCTTGGGAGTATGACCATAGATGAATATGAGGGAAGATTTCTGGAACTGTTGAAGTATGTCTCATTCATCAAGGATGAGACAGTCAAAATCTAAAGGTATTTAAGTGGATTGCCACCATTTATCAGTGACAAAATACAATATGATGATCCCAATACATTAGAAGAGACCATAAGGCGAGCTAAATGCCTATATGATCAACAGAAAGCAAGGCCAACTTTCCAAAAGGCTTGGGAAGACAATAAGAAATTCAATATGGATCAGAGGAAGAAGGGAGCTAAGCCACCATTCTTCAGAAATAATCCACAAGGACAACAAACGCCTAAAGAACCCAGAACGACAAGGCAACCACCTATGCAATGTTGGGGTTGTAAAGGAGACCATAGGTTTAGAGATTGTCCTCACAGAGGTGAAAAAGGAAGGGTTGTTCACAATGTACAACAAGCTGAAACGACGGAGAACATGGGCAGATACGTGCCAAGGATTTATGCAGCCCTGGACAACAAGCAAGTAGAGTATCAGTCCCACATGATTGAAGTGGAAGGTATGATAAAAAACCAAACCATTGCTATTTTAATTGATTCAGGAGCTCGTCATAGTTATATAGACCCTAAGATGGTGGAAAGTTTGCATTTGCCAAGAAGCAAGCATGGGAAATTCTAGTTGGTGCAACTGGCTACTAGAGCCAGAAGAAAAGTTAATGAGATGGTTAAGTCATGCCTCATAGACATGAATGGACTGAACACCAAGGCATACTTAAACATCTTGCCTTTAGGTTCCTATGACTATCTAATTGGGATGGATTGGTTGGACCAACATCACACTCTCTTAGACTGTCACAACAAAGCATTTACTTTCTTGGATGAGGAAGGGAAACTAAAGAAGGTACAGGGTATTCCCATGGCAGTAACCATTAGAGATATTTCAGCATTATAGCTGAAAAAATGTTACAGAAAAGGATGTCAAATAATTGCAGCTCATTTGGCAGATACACCTAGAGATAAGGTGCCAAATTTGGAGAATTATGCAGTCCTGAAAGATTTTGAAGATGTGTTCAAGGAGGTACCCGTACTACCCCCAAGGAGAGACATTGATTTCTCTATAAATTTGATGCCTGGAGCAGCGCCAATATCAAAGAATCCTTATAGAATGAGTACACTAGAATTGAAGGAGTTGCAAATGCAGCTTGAAGAACTTCTAAAGAAGAGGTATATACACCCAAGAGTGTCACCTTGGGGTGCCCCAATCTTGTTTGTGAGAAAGAAAGATGGAACACTAAGGTTGTGCATTGACTTCAGACAGTTGAATAAAGTGATTGTTAAAAACAAGTATCCTCTGCCAAGGATCGATGACCTCTTTGATCAATTGAAGGATGCAAAGATATTTTTAAAGATAGATCTTAGATCAGGATACCATCAGGTAAGGATTAAAGAAGAAGATGTCAGCAAGACCGCCTTCAGGACAAGGTATGGTCATTATGAGTTCACAGTGGTTCCATTTGGGTTGTCAAATGCACCAGATGTTTTCATGTGCTTAATGAATGGTGTTTTCTGAGAGTATTTGGACATGTTTGTCATTGTCTTTTTGGATGACATTCTTTTATATTCCAAGTCAGAGGAAGAGCATGGACATCATTTTAGGATGGTATTGCAAGTATTAAGGGAGCGTTAGTTATATGCCAAATTGAAAAAGTGTTCATTTTATCAGAAACAGATTCATTATTTGGGGCATATCATTTCAAAGGATGGGATAGCAGTGGATCCTGAGAAGATAGAGGCCATTAGAGAATGGTCAACGCTGAAGAATGTGACAGAGGTGAGATCATTCATGGGTCTTGCAGGCTACTACAGAGGATTTATTGAAGGATTCTCAAAGATTGCACACTTAATCACTTCTTTGCAAAGAAAGGGAGTGAAGTTTCAGTGGACACTAGATTGCGAGAAGAGTTTCCAACACTTGAAACAATTATTGACAAGTGCTCCAATTTTAAGGATCGCAGACCCAGATGAAGACTTCATCATATGCACCAATGCATGTAATGAAGGACTTGGTGGATTCCTCAGTCAAAATGGGTTTGTCATATGTTATGAATCAAGGAAGTTGAAGGATCATGAAAGAAACTATGCCACTCATGATTTGGAGTTGGCAACCATAGTGCATGCCTTGAGGAAATGGAGACACTACCTCATGGGAAAGAGGTTTGAGCTAAGAACATACCACAATGGTCTGAAATATTTATTTGATAAGCCAAATCTAAATGCTAGGCAAAGCAGATTGTTAGAATTTCTAAGCGAATACGACTTTGATATAAGGCATATCAAAAGGAAAGAGAATAAAGTGGTTGATGCACTCAACAGGAAGGTTCAAGAATTACATGCTACAACCATTATCATGTATCAAACTGATATTAAAAGAAAAATTCTAGAGGCTGCAAATGCAGATCTGCAATACAGAGAATTGGTAGCAATGCTACAGCAGGGTAAGATGCTACAGAAGGTGGATAATTATAAGTTGGGAATAGATGGAATACTGTTGGGCAAGAACATAATTTTTTGTTCCAAATGTCCAGGACTTGAAACATATGATTTTGCATGAAATGCATAATGTTCCTTATGCAGGGCACCCTGGATATCAGAAAACTGTGGCAGCAATCAAGAGCCATTACTTTTGGCCAGGTATGAAGAGAGAGATCACCGAGTACATCGCTAGATGTATGGAATGCTAGAAAGTTAAAGCTGAGAATAGGCACCCAACAGGGTTGCTGCAACCTTTAACCATTCTTGAATGGAAGTGGGAAGTGGTGACAATGGATTTTATTACGGGATTGCCTAGAACAGGCAAGTTGCATGATTCGATCATGGTGGTGGTGGATAAGCTTACGAAAGATGCCCATTTTATTCCACTGAAAACTACACACAAGGCAACAGATGTTGCCGATATTTTCATGAAGGAAGTAGCACGATTTCACAGGATTCCTAAAACAATTGTGTCCGACAAAGACCCAAAATTCACCTCGAATTTCTGGAAAGGATTCAGAACGAATCTGAAATTTAGTACAACTTATCATCCTGAGTCTGATGGACAGACAAAGAGGGTAAACAGAGTGAGAAGATATACTAAGAATGTATGTGATGGACAAACCATCGAAATTGGAAGACTACCTACACTTGGTAGAATTCGCTTACAACAATAGGTATCATGCATCATTGAAGATGAGCCCATTTGAAGCACTTTACAGTAGAAAGTTCAATACTCCAGTGAGTTGGTATAATCAAGCTGATAGGACAATAGTTGGGCCAGAGTTGCTCAGGGAGATGGAGGACCAAATGACAAAAATTAAGCAGAATTTAAAAGCTATCCAAGACAAACAGAAAAGTTATGCCGATAAGAACAAAACCCACATAGAATTCAAAGTGGGTGGTCATGTTTTCCTAAAAGTGAAAGCTAACAGGAGTTCCTTGAAGCTGGGAAGCTGCGCCAATTTGGCAGCCAGATTTTGTGGGCCATTTGAAATCCTAGAGAGGATTGGTCCAGTTGCTTATATGATTGCATTGCCTGCATCTATGTCTGTTCATAATGTTTTCCATGTATCATTGCTAAAGAAATATATACCTAAAGCTAACCATGTTATTGATTGAAATGTGATTCAGGTGGAGCAAGAAGGCGCTTTTCGAGTGCATCCGATGTGCATTTTGGGCCTGAAAGTCAAACAACTCCAGAACCGAGCCATAGGGCTTGTAAAGGTTCAATGGACCTGGTACGGTCCTGAGGACACTACTTGGGAGCATTAGGATGCAATGCGGACAAAATACCCGCATCTTTTTGAAGATTTTTGAAAAATCTGTTCTATATGGGTGTATGATGCACTGAGGACAGTGCATAAATAAGGGGAGGGGATTGTAATATCCCTTGCCCGAACCTAATTGTAAATGTAATATAAGTTTACTTAAGTTGGTGAGTTGTTTTAACATCATTTGGTAATGCACGTCATGTGGCATAGTGCGTGCATGAACTGCGCAGTGAAATGATGTAGTATGCACATTTCTGGATACCGTGCGCAGTAACTAAGGTGTGCGCAATATGGAGGACAATGAGCCTCATGTATATGATATGTGTTATAGGTTGGTGAGCCAATTATTATAAGCTGGGATGCTTATGTTTTAGTAATAGGCCGGAACGCCTAGATGTCAAAGGTCAATGCGCCTACTTTGTACATGACTCATGAATAATATAAAATACATCGTTGCGCGCAGACCGACCATGATAAAATAGATGGGGGACTGAACTTCACCAGTTAGGGAAAGGGAGGGCCAAAAGTCAAGGGAATATTATATTAATATTTCCTAAAAGTATAAACTATGGATAATTATTTTATCCTAAGTTCTAAAGTTGGGGACAAGTGGACCAAAGTAACTTTCGATATGACAAGTGTCCAGTTGGGGACATGCATTCATATCATGGGGGACTTAGCTCATTTGGTCACTTTTCACGGGGATTTCTTACCAGCAGCTTGACCATCATTTTCTCACCATCACTATCACGATGAGTAACACAGTGATTTCCTTCCTACACTCAGTTATCCAGTCAATGATTCCATGACCATTTTTCACCCATGCAATCTGTTATCCTTGAAACATCCATTTCACCATATCTGAGCCTGTTCACATAGCCTTTTTCAGTTGGTGTACCTAGTTAGCTTGGAGCGGGATTGAAGAAGTGGGTTGTCAGGCCCGTGAGCAATTCTCCGAGCGAGAGAATTGTTGGGGATTGATTCCCGAAGGTGCTAAACTGCATCTATAGTGCTCTGAGACTTCCAGTCCGGCATGTTGCTGAAGCCCTGGAAGGGAAGTGGGGCAGCCGAGGGACTGTTGAGCAGAGAAGGGGCACACTTCCTTGGGTGGGACAGGCATGTGGGGAATGAGAGGTTGTAGGATGTTAGTTGAGTGAGCACCTGAGACAAAGTCTTTCCTGTTGTCCATGAGCCTTAGCCTGGTTAGGAACCCTTTACCTTGGGTGGAGTTCACTCCTAGCTCGGGGGTGACTCATTGTTGAGAGTGATGAACAATGTAGTCTAAGGCTGGGAGGTTCGTGGACGGTCTGTACGTAGTTGGTGACAATCTTTCCAAGATAAGTATCAATTGTATGATAAATGATATGCTGCTTTGTTATTTACATGCCTATGTTATGGTTTATCATATATGTGATTATAATTGCCTATATGTTTATGGGTATTTCCCTGTATATGCTGCATATCTGTAGTTACTGTTATTTCAGTATAAAATTCGTATATTAAAGAAAGTAATTATTTGTTTATTTTTATATGTAAAGCTTCTCCAAGAGTGTTCTATGTATATGTTTAAGTTGCATGCAGTTTAAAGAGAAAATTTATGTGGCATAGCTCAATTGACTACTGGGTATGTTACCGTATGTTTCGCAGTAAGGGAACGAAAGCGTTCCCTAGAGTAGAATGGTTTGGCCTGTTGAGGCTGGGGATGTTACCAACTAGTGTCAGAGCATGAGAGGTTGCTCTGGAATGGAGTCCTCGGCCTACGGGTGGCCGGGGGAACGTTACAGGTGGGGAAGCTGGTCCGACTCCACGATGACTTAAGACTCAAGATATAAAAACAAATCCTAAGGCCAACTAGTAATCAAAGAGCACACCAAAAATAATCAAACGACCAATATGCACAAAAACAGGATAAAGTGGCTGAAAGGGGCCTCCCTCCCGAAAGTAGGTATGCCTTGCCCAAGAGGGGCATGAGATTCCCTGCTAAAGATCGGAGGTATCAAAATCAGTTATAAGGGCCCTCTTGGGCTTAATAACCAGTTGATTAGATCCCCCTAGAGAGGTAATCCTCCATAAAGGTTGTGTGTTGTTCGACCCTTATCTGACCTAGTGTACCTACAGAATAACCCATGCAATTAACCTATGTGGCACCTAAGTCAAGCAACTAAGCAACCACGGTATAACTAATGCACAGACGAACAGTCATAAGTCAGGTCCACCGTATGGGCAGGGTAGCAAAGCCCAAAACCTTAAAAGCGTCGCCTCTCACAGAGGTAAGGGCACTAGCAAGATCCCCATATATGAATAGATCCCCATACATATATATGACACTAAGAAGGTATCGGGGGGATATCCCTTCAACCGGCCTCACGCGACCTCGTGCTTAACTCCGGTGTAAGCGGAGCCTCCTGATATTACCGATTATACAATGGATTTCTCCACTCCCTTAGTCAGACAAATATGTTGATTTAATAGCCTTGGAGAAGTTTACTCACAAAATCCTATTCCATGGCACTCAATTCTAAGCTAGTTTGTGCACCCTAGAAAATAAAATCGTTACTAATCAATTTTAAATTATAGCGTTAATTTTAATGGCCTTGCTTACTCAAAAGGTGTAGTCGTGAAACTAGTGATTTTATGACTCAACAAGTAAAGTAAATGAATATGAAAACAATGCAAAGTCCTAACTTCAATTTCCAATAGATGATATGCTTCCTAAAAATGCAATTTGCAATTCAATTCTGCAATTCTGAATAAAAATGCAATCTTTCTTTGCATGCACTAAAATAAATGACAAAGACTCAAAAGATCAAAATGTCAATCAATGTAAAATGCCTATTTTTTCGTATTTTCAATATAAAAAAAATGAAAATGCATGGACTGAACAACAACTTGATATAAAGACTCTATTGTGTATAGACAAAGACAACCCAAGTATGATATCAAGGAGAAAAATCAAAATTCAACCAAAGACAGGTTTCCTATCATTCCATGGACACTTAACAGTCACTAAGGAGTCCCAAGAAGACTCGACAATCATCAAAACCTACCCAACAACCACCAAACCCAACAAACAAGCAAAAAATATTGATGTACGTGACTTTTCAAGGGAAAAGCCCGTATGTACGCAACTTGCAGAAGGACAACACACGTATGTACACGACTGTCAAGCAAAAACTCACTTATATGTGTCAAAAATACAGCTAGGCTAAGGAGAAGGCTGAAAGACTCAGACCCAGAGTGAACAGAGGCTGTCAAGCAATCATACAACAAGAAACTCAATATGAACGAGAGCAATCTAAGGAGAAAAACACTCCAAAACCCAAGAAAGAAGATTCAATCCCCAGTATGGTCGCCAATTGTGTTACGAGGAAAATATTTCTATGGCTAGGGGTAAACTACAACAGACGGAAATGACTGAAGAAATCAACTCTATTCTCAAGTATGCTATATAAACAAATATGCTAGCAAGACAAGATAAAAGGCCTACCTCGTCCAGACGTTAGATGAAGTCCATTGTTGAGCACTTGACCCAAAGCAATACACCTACAACTAGTCCTCAACAGCCAAGCAACACAAGCATATGGTGATAATATATAATGTTATCACATTCAATAGCATAATCCATCAACATTCATAACAAATACGCCCATGGAATAATAATTCAAATATTTGCAAGGTATCAATTGGACGAGAAAAGAGTATTTATATTAAGATATAATCAACAGAAGTGAATAAATTACAGACTTTTGTGTCGGCACAGTTTGGAACCGAGAAACTAAGTTCCTTCCAGCTGGGCCTCCACCACTTCAATCCTCCACCAAAGGCAAACTCATATAAAAGAGACAATGAAGTTCTCAATCAATAAGGGAAAAGCTTGGGGGTTGAACACTGTGTTCAGACTTAAAGGATAAAGGAATGCAGACTCTATGTGAAGTGAATAATTCCTCCAGAGTAACTTTGCTCTCAAAGTTGAATTATTTTTCCTTTTTTCCATAGCTCGGATTTGGCCCATTTATAGCCTTCAAGTGGAACTGAAGGGCCGAGTCGAAACGTTTCCAGTATATCGAAGGCCAAGGATCATTGATCTCGTGACGTGACATGGAAACCCGACAACATTTTTCAATTTTGGGCACATTTCCCGATGTACACGGGCTATAGTGGTGCAACTTGCATATACACATGTTATATAGTAGGCAAGGTGCATATATGTGGGAAAATTGTATTTTTAGCTATGTGATTTGCAAAAAGGGATGACAAGTCTGCATAGGGAAATGGAAAAAGGCCTTTTGTGCAAGATTGCATGGGGTGAGGCAAATCTTGCTATAACAACTGGATAATTGCATGGGTATGGCCATGACACTTTTGTGGTGTGTACAGTAGAAACATGTTAGAGTTGTATGACTACCGAGAATTCCCTGTCTCCCTACATGCAACGCACCCAAAGTGGTGCCACCTATATGCATGTGATGTATAGCCACATTATAGCCTCCACATAACTTCATCTTCGTGATAACCATATTTATCCTCCATGTTTTATACTATAACTAATGCATAATAAGTTATAGTATATAAGTTAGATAATATGATATAAATAACTTAAAATAGTATTATTGAGTTATTATATATGTAAGTTATATAATATCAAGTCCCAAGGGTTAGCTCAAGTGGTTTGAATTTCCATGTTGATTCTATAATGGCAAAGGAGGTCAAGAGGTCAAATCCATGAGGTCCCTCGAGGTTAGGTGTACATGTTATCTGTCGACCATATTTACCTTGAGCATTATTCACGAGATCTGAGTTAGTGATAGGGTTTATCAATTTATAAGTATTAAATGATAGTCATATAAAGACCCTTAAAATATATACACAATGATCATAGAAAGCCCACCAAGGAATGCTTTCATTCTCGTTCCTTTTTAGTGAGTGACCTTGTACCTCACTTTTGTGAAACCTATCACTGAAGCTTATGTTCCTCTCTCAAGCCTCACTATGTTAGAATTCCAACTTCACCAAGGCATAAAAATCATCACCGAAGGCATGCTCTTTCATGGCACATTCTTCCAATTTGGATTAGAGGAGTTGAATTGATAGGAAATGAGATCTTTGTGTCCATAATTGTAAGTGTTCCAAGTTTGATTACCACTAATGTTGTGAAGTTGAACCAATCCATTACAAACATTGGCTTTGACTTATCACTATGCAACTATACCTAATTCCACCTAGGAGAGAGTGCAACTATTAACATTCACACTAGAATCATTTGGCTAAGAGGCCACAAGTTGGGAGTATTTGTCCCACCAAGCATGCCACGTACTTGCACCTAGCCTCGATTCATATTGCAAGTACTTGTGTACAACTAACAAAAGCACGGGTGTGATTGGGGAGGATTGAACCCTAGTAGGGGCATTAACAATGTCTTGCTTTCACCAATTTGACAAGTCAACATTGACATAGCAAGAGGTGACCTTAGAAAAGACTATCATAAAGAACCAAGTTGTGTTGAAAGCAAAGTTAAAA
>JASDQU010103094.1:35262-68764 GCA_032191745.1 Picea mariana | reverse complement strand
CCTTACCAACTGGCAATGCATTTCAAATTAACGCACCCTACTGACCCACCATATCCTTTCAGTGGTACAATGAGCATGAGCAAGACGAAATACTTGTAACTGAAATAAGTATCCAAAAATTCAGTAGTTGTTCTGTATTGAGCCGAGCAAATACAGCAACTGGGTTGTAATCTGGCTCTGGCTATATCTCCATTGTACCACACGAAGCATCTAATTCTTAACTTCAAGAGCCTCTCCTACAGTGCATATAGAAGTATTTTGTTGCTTATCAACCATATTGCTACTAGCGGAAACAAGTTTAGAATAACTGCAAACAATCTCAGGTCTGATGAGGCGCCTCCTCTTTTTTGGAATATCACATTTATTTTGTATGCTGTTATTTTCCTGGATGGAGGTGCCTAGTGCAACTTCATCTGTTGACATCCCTTTCTTTGAGTGTTCTTCAGACCTATGAATGTTCTTTCTTCGTTTGAAGTCTATGATAAAGTCTTCTTTTGGTGTGTCTTCGATATCTTCATGCTCATCAGGACTGTAGCATTCTTCTCCCACGAGAGCATCTGTTTCATCCTCTTTATCAGAAACATTTCTATCATCATGCTTCATTTCTTTTAAATTCGGGCTTCTCAACTTTATGGTGCTGTTTGTACTTGAAACCTGTTTGGAAAGACGGGACCATACAGGGAGTTTCTTCTGTAGAATATTTTTACCGACTTCTGTTTTTGACAAGGAATTTGAATCAGAGAGATCATTTACGCTTTTTTTGGATAACCTGGATATTGTCACAAACCGCTGACTTTTTAATTTAGGAACTGAACCGAGAAGATTCTGATTTAAGTGAACGCTGTCATCCTTGTGTATTCTCTGTATTCCTCCATTTTGCAATGTATCCATCCGTGAAGTATTCTTGTGTATTCTCTGTATTCCTACATTTTCCAATGTATCCATCCGTGAAGTATCCTTGTGTATTCTCTGTATTCCTGCATTTTGCAATGTATCCATCCGTGAAGTATCCTTGTGTATTCTCTGTATTCCTGYATTTTGCAATGTATCAATCCGTGAAGTATCATTCTTCACTGTAACTCGAATGTTCCCTAAGTTATCAATGACCCTGGGTGATGAATAATCCACATTCACATTTACGAGAGCAGACACATTCCTCTTAATTTCGGAGGTATCCCCCATTCCATCATTACAACTTACTTGATACTGCAGAAATTCACTACTTGAGGTACACAATGGATGGACTTCCTTCTTACATTTTGTGACCAAGCTGGGACTGATCTTAGTCCTCGATTCATCGAGGTAATCATTGTCCAACATGCACTGACTTAAAGAAATTGTTGGTTCAGTAGCATGATGGCTAGATACACCAGGTTCAAACTGCTTCTTGAGGTCATATAACTGTCCTGCCTCATTTTTCCAAGGCTTTTGAAGAGTATAATGAGAATTTACACGACCTGCATGTATGCTACTCATATTTTCCAGAGAATGAGACTTCTCTGAATTATCCAAACTAGCATATGCAACAGTACTATCAACATGTCTGGTTGCATGCTGAACGAGTCTCTCAAATCTCCCATTTTTTTTTCGGAGACAAACTTCTAATGGAACTGAATCCTTCATATTCAATGATGGTATTGTATCAGATTTTCCTCCACTTGAACCCTTTCCTCTCAAACCCGAATACAAAGCATCACCATGCTCTTCTAAAATATCATCATGAAGATGCCTTCCGCAACCACAAGATGGTTTCTCTCTGAGATGCCATGTGTCTAGTTTATTGCAGCAATGGTCATTCCATGCTCCTCGATCACTGGAACCTATCTTAGGATCATCCCAATCATTGTTCAATTTGGTTGAATTCTTAATCACAAGGTCCCCCTTTAATTTGGTTAAATCTTTCATCATATGCCCCCTGATACTCGTATAGCAAGCACTTGTCATGGAAGATCCTCCATCTCCAAATTCCAAATTAGATAAATTTCCTACTCCATAATCATTCTGTTCATGGTTAGAGCTCCTTGATCCAGAAAACTCATTAAGGCCCGGGCTATTATTTCCACTGGAATTCTCTCTTCTAATTAACCTTAGCATGTCCCTCTTCTGGATGCTAGCTTTGTCACAATTGTTGTCAGTCAATAGCCCTTCATGAAACCTCAGAGCAGGAACAGTACCCCTTGGAACAGAGGACTGTGGAAGACCTTTATTTATATGCTTACCCAATAAGCTTCCCGAGAAGAATAACTGAGTCAACTTGGAAACCTGAACCCGGTTTACGTCAATAAATTTTACATATAAAGAACTCAAATAGAATCTAATTATTTAACAGAAATTTGAGTGTATTGGTGCTTTGATGGTAAGTGTTACCTGTTCTGCATTCAACTCAAAACTAAACTTGCCCTTGGAAAAATAGTTTTCTTTGATAGCTACTTTGAATTGCCTCTCTGGAAGTGGTTGAAATTGTTTGTAAATAGAAAATCTAACCTGCAACAGAGGGAGAAATTATGGTAATCAATTTTAAGACATTCCTGGGCCACAACCCTTGAAATGGCACATGAAGCAAACAGAGTTTCACTCAAATAGGATAGCCAAGCAAAGAGCATGTTTAGGCACATATAATACAGGGAACATAAAAAGATAAAGTTAACACATGACCGATATAAGCATAAGGCAATACCACAGTAGTGAGACTCAACATCCACCTGGAAAAAATTGAGTTTCTACCGAGACAAAAATGCTTATAGACTGTTCTCCAACAAACCTCATCTTACAAATTCACTGCAAAAACTGTTGTCTTTCAGCTGAGGGAAAACTATGAACCATGGACAGTTAGGGTTGTGGTGGGACGACTGGTAAATCCTTGAGGTCTCTCTCTCATCCAGCCAATTCTACTGCCAAGTGTTTCAAAAAAAAAAGAACAAATCAACAAAGAGGGGCCAAGGGAAAACAATGAACCGTAGACAGCTAGGGTTGTGGTCATCTCATCCAGCCAAATCTACTCAACAGTGTTTCAAAATTTAAAAAGACAAATTAACAAAGAGGGTCATGTCAACAAGCAAATTCCATGTCAATGCAACAACAGAACATCACTTCATGTAGGGCATCTCACCCGTCTCCCCACTATCTCATATCTGCCAAAGTGGAGTCCCAAACCTATCCTTTGCTCAGAACAAATAAAAACAAAGATGCCTATAAGCCAGTCATACTTGTTCTCCATAGTTCGCCACTCTATTTATCAGAGAACAGCAATGACAAAATCCCACAGGCTTTTTACCCAACTTCTCTGATGGCACATAGTAACATGGAAAGGGAACCTTCTCAACAAACACAATAGATCCATCAGGGCCTGCTAAATGATAATGCTTAGCTCCTAAGTGCACAACAGTGGAACTGGAACATGGTAACCCTCTGAAATTTTAAAGTGTGACCCGTGTGCGTGAAGTGGGCTCCTAACTAACATCTTTGATAAATTTGATAAAGGTCCTCGATTATGCCGAAGCTTTTAACTGATGGGATGCAGATTTGATGCTTTCATCATACTTCTACAATATTGTATTACGATTTTGCAGAGTATTTTATTAGAGGGAATGAGAAACTCCACATTGTACAAATTCGTTAAAAATGAACAGAAAGTCTCCATTACAAAAACTATATGAGAGGTTAAATCTTTCTTTCAAGAAAAAAAATCAGTTTTATGCAGTCTTCCAGTTTCTCACTCTGGTTGATTTATAAGGTAAAGCAAAAAGAAGAAAAACTCAAAGAATAGAAATAGATTTAACAGGCACTAAAAAGACTGGGCAAATTCAAAAAGGCATTTCTGTTGAAGAAGCTATAAATAGTAAATACTAAACGCAATCCTTTAAACTAGAAAGTTGCAGGTGTCTTATACTAAGCAAGCAACATAGCTTAAGATTGCAATGAGATTAAACACACCTCTGAATCATACAAGTAATGTAAACATCTAGCAAGATCAAAACAAACTGGAGATAACACCTTCCTGTCCAGATAAAAGGAAAACAAGTTGACACCTCAGAAACTATAGGACACTTGAAACATCTAATCAGGCTCCAATGACTGGTCTGTCTCGACAACATTAGAAGAAGATAAATTTGCAACCAATATTTTTATGAGAAAAGGTTAGAGACTAACACACCTGTAAGGGGAAGTCCACTTCAGATCCAGTAAAAGCTTCATTTTCAAGTTCAAATCCAGGGAACGATGCTGCCTCATATATGCCCCAAAGATTTCTAGCTTCATACTCAAAAAGAAACAACTTTGTGCCTGGTTTTACGTGATCTAAAAGTCTCTTCTTTGAGAAGGGCATGCCAAACACTTTGTGACGAAAGCAATTAGTCCTTACTCTATCATTACACATGAAAATAAGCCCTGCCAACTTGTTTCCAAGAGAACCCTCTTGAAACTCTTCAAATGAAGAGTCATTCAACGCATCAGATCTTTGACCATAACTTCCATTATCTAAATCCTCAGAGCTTTGTCTATAACTTTCATGATGAGCAACATTATCGGATTTGTTTTCCAGAACCCGATTATCAATGATTTTTTTATGCAAAGCTGACATAGTTGGCAACCTTTGAGTTAAGATCTGATAGGGTTGTGTAGGTTTCTGTGTCTGATCATAATCACTTCTATAGCCTCCAGGTAGAAGGCTTTCGCTGTTGCAAGTAAATTGTGAATTCATATGCAAGCAATCAGCGGATAAACATTCATCATAATCTTCAATGTAATTACTTTGTTGCCAGGCTTGCGTTGCCATGTTAAATCCCTTAGAATCTGAACTCTGATCAAAATCTCCCCTATAATCACCTTGTTTGGGATTTCCCAATAATAGTGTCTCCCGTAAATCTGCACAGCCTGAATCTCTTAAGACTTGATGTTTTTGGGAGATTCGTAGAGCATTATCACCTTTATCCTTAGCCACTGGATCCTGACCAATATTCCGCTTCCTCTTTGAGACACGTTGCATATAACCGTGAATATCTGTTATTACTGTCTTCTTGTTCAAATTCTTCAATGCATTCTTCTTCTGCTTCAACGCCAAATCCATATAACCATTCTTACTCACTATGATTGTCTTTTTACCTACATCATAAGTTATCTTCCTTTTATTTGACTGATCAATATGAGGGTGTTGCTCCAGTCTCTTGTTGCTAATTGGATTTTTTTCTAATCTGTCACAGTCATACAGATCGGACCCGGCGCCAGAGGATTTCTGCATAGCATCATCATATGCTGCACTGAGTGCAACATACTTGGAAGGTAAATGGCGAGTTCTTAACATTATGACCGACAAGAAGTTATGTCGTCAGATTCCTGTTATTTCACAGTTTACTTACACTCTTAATCTGCTGGATAGGTATTCACAAGCACAAGCAAATGCATGTGGCAAATTAAAACTTTTTAGTCTGAACTGGTGAAGCTCAGAGGCTCAAACTAAATGTGGCTAATGGGAAGATACTTCTCTAACAATGTTTTGCTGCTTAAAGCTGAATGCCAATAGCAGAAATAAGATAACGCAGATTTTTGCCGTCAAAAAAAGATTCCTGTTAAACTGTTTGCTTCCAATCTTAAACTGTTTGCTAGGCAATCCCAGATACACGCAACCCTTTTTTAATTTCGGGCTGGCGAAACTCGGGTCTCAAACAAACTTCCTGCTTATCAAGCAACAAAGTTCTCAATGTGGCTAAAGAAAGATACTCCTCTAACAAAAGTTACGCTGCATAAAGTTGCATGCCAGTAGCAGCAATAAGATAAATCACTCGCGTTTGCGGTAAATAAACATCACAGTTAAAACCCTTATGTCAGCGATTAACATCTTCAGCGAATCAAACGAAGATGTTGGTTCTGTTAAGCTTCTTCAACGGCATAAGACCACAGGAAAATTCATTACTCAGACGAAGGGCAAAACATAAAAACAAGCAAACAACTTTCAACCGTGTGCATGACGACTCGAGCCATGGAAATCACAAAAAGCTTATTTGAAAACCCTCAATTCCCTGTGTCACCCTCCCTGAGATGAATTCAGATGAATTGATCAATGATGGCTCAAATAATTTTAAAAAGCATTTTTAACACAAACCCCATGAATCAAATATACTCAGAAGAGAAAAAGGATCAAGAAAACACCCCCAAAACACCAAGCAAAGAAAATGCCTGGGTGAAAACTAAAGATCCACAATATAAATATAAGAAAAACCTTCAAATTCCCAATTTCATCAGCTTATAGAAAAACCCATCCCGCAACAGTCCAAATTCAAAGGCTTCAATAAAAAACGACGAAGGAAAACAGAACAAAAAAAAAAAACGAAAATGAAGAATTTACATGACCTTTTTACGAATTCGAACATTCGACACAACTGCCCTTAATTTGAAGACCAGCAATGGATTTTCAGGTCAATGCATCCGCGATCGAGTCCGATGGGTTGAATCTCTGAAATTCCGACCGGATAAATAAATCAAAAAACTTGTGGGTCTGAAGGCTATCATAACAACAAGTCCCCCGCAGACCATCCGGCACGGCAAGCCATTGACGATAACTCCACTGAGAATTCTTCAATTTTCTTCCGCAATTGTTCTATAAAAAACAAGTCGACGAGAGGTCGGGGGTTTGATTCGACTTAACCTCCTCCACAGCTAAAACGCACTTCAGCGAGGCCGATGGCGGGCATCTGCTTTTATAGGAAGGGCGTAAGGCCAAGGGTGAAACTTACTTATTTTAATGTGTTTTTTAAATTAGAAAGCATTTATTAAAACTCGGCATTTAATAAAAATCGACAAATAGCTACCAGTAGCGTAATTAAATAAAAACTATTTATAATTATATAACGCCGTGTGGCATGGGCCAAGAAACACATGTCCATGTGCTAAAAGTATTAATAGCGTTATCATGGGAGGCATGGGAGGGCAGAAATATTGAAAGAAGTGCTTATCAAGGGCAACAAAGAGAAAAAGAAAAGGATGAGTCACATATGGTCTTCTAAGTAGATTTGATTTTGTTTGTGATGGGGGATTTGATTATGATGGGCCTTTAAAATAAAGGTGTACACATTTTCACCTTTGGATGGTGGATTGTGGAAAAGTGAAGTGTATATTTATAATTTTTATTTTTGAATTATATAATTATGTATATTTATATTATTTATTTTTTAGAGTTATTATTTATTTATGAAATTTAATTTAAAAAAAAATTAAATATCTAACATCTTGTATTTATGAAATTTTAAGAAAATTAAATATCTAACATCCTTCCTTTATTTAAAGAGAAAGATTTCATGGCTAATTCATGATTGAACTAACCCTCTAACTATAAATCCATTATTATATATAAATATATATTTAAATAAAAAATAATAAGAAAGTAGAATTTGAAGTTATTCTCTTAGGTATTAAGGAAGTCTTCTTCATTAGTTTTAAACAAGTTAGTTTTGAAAGTGACTTGAAATTAATTATTGATATTTGATATTTTAAATAAGATATTTATAAGTTTTTTTTTAGCATTTTTTTTTGTGGAGTCTAGGACTTAGTTTTCTCTTTATCTTTTTATCGAAATTTATTTGTATCTATTAGGATTAAGGCTTCAAAAAAATTGGAGTGAGTGGATTATCATTCTTGGGATGTGTCATTCTAAGGATTATTAAGTTGGATGTGAAAGACACCATAAAAATTGGAGTGAGTGGATTATCATTCTTGGGATGTGTCATTCTAAGGATTATTAAGTTGGATGTGAAAGGCACCATCCCTTTGAGAATTGAATCAGGGCTAGTGATGGAAAACTCCTACCGATTAACGGTTGGACCACAATTTAGCCAACTCAAATAAAAAATTGAGAAGTTACTCACGAGACTTATTGAGTGAAGCCACTTAATCTTCTAACAAACTTCCCTTCGGTTGTCAAAATCAAAGGGTACAAGAAGTCAAAGTTCTCGTTGATATGGAAATTTGATTGAAATTTTTGTTGATCTATGTCAATTTTGAAATGGGGAAAACCCTAAGAGTATGGTTACACCATAAATGAAACTTGGATTGTGGTGGAACTAAGCTCATGCTTGAATTTTTTGTTGGATTTTTATTAAATTTGTGCCTAGAAAAAGGGTTTAAGATTAGCTTACTCCATTATCAAGCTACTATGATTGGGCAAAAAAACAACTGAATTGCTAAAGAAATATCAATTTGTTTACATAAGGAGATGGGCCAATCACAAATTGGTTAGCAAATATAACAATTCCCACAAAATGCAACAACATTTAGGCTAGGAATGGACCTTGTAGTGGCGAAAGCTAGTAAATTACAAAGAAGAGATGACTAGGCTCATGGACATGTCACCCCTATTCAATCATAAATAATATGATGAGACAACACTTCTTCCAAAAAATCGTCGAGATTGATTTTATTTATAAAAGAGTTCAACATTACTCCATGTTTTCTTGGTTTGTTTGAGCACTAATATGTGTAAACATCCACTCACAAATCTAGGTTCAAGCTAGTAAGGTGGAGCTCAAGCTAGGGCATATTCATAGGTTAATTTTTGAACATTGGAGGGTGTTTCCTTGCAACATAAATCGAATCCCTCGTGATGCTTAGTCTGTATGTAGTTCAATCCATTTCCACATGTTTAGAAACCAACTATGTCATAACATTGGTTGTCTAGTTTGTGATTGTATATAGCACTGTAGCTATGAGCACCACAATTGGCCACCACTCCCTAGTCTTGATAATTAAAAATTCCATGGGCTCGAGTTATCCATTTTCCATGGAGAAGCAACTAGAACAAAACAATCATGGACATGAACCCGCCTCTTTTGCTAATGAGCGTATTATTTATGGGTGGGGCCAAAATCTAAATGACAAATATCCTTTATCTAACATGAGCACTCAAGGGTTGCTTGATGTTTATCTTAGTCTTGTCCAATGAGCCTTTATTTACTTTTATGATGTTTTTGTTAAATATCCCTATGGGCATGTTATCTCCTATCCTAGGGATAACTAAGGAGATCATGTCTCGAGGCCCACGGGTCCTAGACATGGAGTGTCGAGCACCGGATGACTTGAACATGGCCCCAGAGGGTCCATCTTTTCTTCAGTGCAACCCATCTATCAACAACAACAACATCCATCCCACCAGCCTAGTCTTGAAGTAGCAGTAAGTCTTGCTCCACGAGGTAATGAGTCTGGGTATCATGGCATGTGTTACTCTAGTTATTGAAGCACTTAAGTATGTTGCATTGAATTCTCCTTCATTTCATAATGTTTGCTTGAAAATTATGATCTTTAACTTGTTCATACCTGGGAGGGTGACATGATTCCCTAATAAGTTGATCTCCCTTTAGGATGGATTACCATTGGGTGGGTCTGTGAAAGGTCATCGTCCATTCACTCCATACTTACCACTTTCCATCCTTACTCCTCTCATTTTCCCCCACCTTGGTTCGGGCATTGGGTTTTCCATGCTAGGAAGGATTGTACCTTGCCTTGTGGGAAGAAGGGGTTAAAGGCTCAAAGGGTAAAAGTAGTTGGAAAGAGTTAAAAGCCAAAATGAAACCTTTGAGATGCTTCACCCAGGGATTCCCAAGAAAGTAGTAAAAAAATTCTCGGTAAGAAAATGGAACCCATAAGATAGATCAAAACTCAAGGTACTAGTTGGATATGGGAGGTGATCCAAAAAGATCTTTTAAACGACAATGGTTGAGTTATTATGCATGTATTAATAACCATTTAGGAAGTTGAATGAAAGACAAAGAATTATAAAGGAATTATGACAACCATATACACATATGCAGATCTAAAATAAAGCAAGAAGAACAACAAACCATAGAACACCAAAGTGATAACGGAGTTCGACAACCTCGCCTATGTCTCCGGGCCTTGTCTCGGTGGGTGAGGCTTTCTTATTTCTGTTCGAAGCTTTAAAATGACATCACAACAGTTCCAAAAGGTTACAAAACTGATCTGGTCTTGTTCTATCAGATCTCTAGAACCCAACAAAAGAAACGACACTCAAATTGGATGACCGGAGCTCCTAGAAATGGCTCGCAAAGGTGCGCTCCTCAACAGCTTCCCTACATAAAAATGGCTATGGCTTGGCAAATATTCAGCATAAACCTACTATGAATGTCCTCCCATGGCCTCAAGAAGGCCTAGTTTATATAGATCTGAAGTTGGTAACCATCTCCCAACTTCCCCCCTATATTTGGCCTCAAAAAGGGCCCAATATCCCCCAAAAAGGGCCAAAAATCTCCAAATCTGCTGCTAAAATCATTGTAAAATCACTATAGTATAGTTGAAAACCCACTAAATGCACATATTTGGGCGCAAACCCTTTATCTTCGTGCCCTTGGTCATATGTGAGCCTCCATGTGGCCAGGCGCTAAAGGTTTGTGCGTTGGCCCCCCTTGCTAACTTGGTGCTTGGTCCCGTGCCCCGGGTCATGTGGCCACGGGCTATTACTCCACGGGCACTAATAGGTTAAGCCCCCATCATTTAAGCCAATGGTTACGCCCCTGGTCGGTGGGCTAGCTCGATCGATTGAGGCTAACCTTAACTTCCACGCCACAAACGATATACATGGTCGGGTCGTATGGGGTATCACAGAACCGGAGGCTGGAGTAAAGGATCGCGCCAACATGTAGACATGTGGTTATATGCAGAATGTCGTGACCAGGGGCTGGGGCTAGGTCCCAACCCTTACCTCCACCCGTATATACAACAATCCAAACATAAATATAATGTTTGCCCCTAGTATAACAAGGACCACCACCACGAGGCAGGCTGGCTAGCCCGAACTGCCCAAGGCGTTAGCCCGTACGAGAGGTCACGGGTTCAAATCCACCACGCTCCAACACTTTTACACAAACCAACGAACCAATCCATGGGTGCCACATGGAAGCCCATGTCTGGGCCACGTGGCACCATGCCATTTTATGACAACAATGACACATGTCAACCGCCCATTGGTCCACCTGTCTGTCGAGTGTCTACCACTGTACCTACCACATCATCCGTACAGGCATGCCACGTGTCACCACATCAAGGGTGACACATGTCACTTTTGGATTGGTCCAACTGTACCTACCACATCATCAGTCTGTACGCCCAGTCATCCTGCCACGTTAGTGGCAACTGTGCCTGTCATGTCAAATGTATGGTCGTATGACCTATATAGTCAGCTGCCATGTGGAACTATACGGACCATACAATCATCATTTTTTGCTTGTTTGGCCAAATGAACAAATCACAATATCAGGAGCATACGACGTCTGTTTGAGCCCGTTCAAGTTACGTTGGGTTCGTATTGATGATGCCTATGCACACGACCGTTTTGAAGCCATTCTAAGAACTTTGATTTTTAGGCCTTTCTGAACCCCATCAAGCTCCTGGATCCAAATTTGGATCACACCTCCACACTAAGGACCTTTTGGTCCATAAAAGGTTACTGACCGGTCATCAAGCTCGAGATAGACCACCCGACTTGTTACCTGTCTTTGAACTTTGTCCTGTGCACCTGTCTCATCAAGATCAACTGTAAAACAATCATGATAACTGACAACATATTGTTAGCCATCTGAACCCTGTCACATCTTATTGAAGCCACTATCATCCATGTAGACAACATTACTAATGATAGAATCAAAATTGTGACTGCAAATGAGTTGATATGTTTGTAATATTTGCACGACATTAGCTGATCTTGAAGCAAACTGTGATTGATTTTCCATTCTACAATCATCTCCTGTTCTTGCTTAAGATCAATAACTTGATTTGAAGCAATTATAGGTGTGTTTCTTGCTTGAGTTGCCTTTCTTAATTGTTCCATAGTTTGAAGAGTTTTATTTTCCTTTACGTGATGAGCATGAACCACATATTCTTGACCTTCTTTGGTTAAATGATATTGATTATTTTCCCTGTAGAAGATTGTTTTACGATCATACAAGTATGGACTTCCTAAGACCATTCCACATTCACTTAGTGGCACCACATCACATGTTACCTCGTCCACATACTTAGATGAAATTCCAAAGTTTAGTGTGCACTGCTTTGTTATGTGCAATTGATGATTGTTGCTTATCCATTTAAGTGTGTAGGGCTTATGATGCATCTGTGTTTTTAACCCTAATTGCTTAACCAATTCCTCAGAAATTAACTTAGATTGAGATCCACTATCTATCAATGTGTCAACCTTAGTGTGCCTCATGATGACCCTTATGTGAAACAAGTTACTTCTACAATCAAATCCTTCACCAATTTTACCTGTCATACCAACCAATGAGACTTTAGATTCATCACCTGAATCTGATCCCAGGTCTGTGGGTCGTGTTGTTGCTGCAACTATTTGCCTCCCTTTCTTTTCCTTGAACCACTTCAGTCTCTTCTCGGGATGCAATTGCCAACAATGATCCTCATCATGCCCCTCTTTCTTGCAAGAGGTATTCTCTTCCTTTCTTGTCACTGCATTTGCCTTCTTGCCATGCCACTTCCTTTTGTCCTCTTTCCTTGAAGACGATTCCCCTGATACACCAACACATGTTTTCCCTGCTTTAATGTATGTTTCTTGAACATAAACCTCATCAAGATTAGTTGGTCCAAACATGAATACAATATTTCAAATATGTGCAAGTAAACCTCCTATATACTTCATAAGAGTTTCTTGGGTATGTAAAGGAATATCTAACATCAATTCCATTTTACGAAAGCCATCTATGTATTATTGTATTGTTTGTCCTTTTCTTAGTTTTAAAGTTTGCCATTCAATTAAAGCTTTCTATTTATAACCTAAAGGATAGAATTGCTTTCTAAGTGCATAAATAAAACTTTGCCATGATGGAAATACATTACCCACTTGTTCTGTGCCATTTTTCAACTTGCTTTGCCACCAAATTGAGTGTTGTGCCTGCAAGTCTAAGGGATGCCAACTTGATCTGATTTGTCTCATCCTTGATCTATTGCACACTGCAATAAACCTCCATCTATCTGACCCAATTGTCAAGTCTCTCTACATTAACTTCACCATCATACATGGTTAATTTGAATTCAACATCAAGTTTCAATAAAGGCATTTCATTCTTATGTTTATGGACATGTTTCTTTGCATTGGATTTAGAACTTGAACTTGAAGAAGAAGGATAAGAAGGAAGTGAAGATGGAGGTGAAGGAGGAATTTGAGGAGGATTCTCTTCTTATTCACTTTTTCCCTTTGAATATTCACCCAGATTCAATCTCTTCCATTCCAAGTAATCCTCATACAAAACCTTCATCGTCTCCAACATAGCAACGAAAGTTTTTCTAAACTCTTTCTCATCCTGAGAAAGTCCCTCTTCTGATACCATCCTCTCTCTTTGAGAAGTTCTCTTTCTCAATCCAATCAATGGATTCTCTTCAACAAGATTGCCTTCACCACAATGTAGCTTTTCCTTGGTTAACATGCAAAACTGAAATCCAAACGTCAACTAGCTCTAATGCCACTTGATCCGAAAAGATCTTTTAAACGACAATGGTTGAGTTATTATGCATGTATTAATTAACCATTTAGAAAGCTGAATGAAAGACGAAGAATTATAAAGGAATTATGACATCCATATACACATATGCAGATCTGAAATAAAGCAAGAAGAACAACAAACCATAGAACACCAAAGTGATAACGGAGTTCGGTAATCTCGCCTACGTCTCCGGGCCTTGTCTAAGTGGGTGAGGCTTTCTTATTTATGTTCGAAGCTTTAAAATGACATCACAACAGTGCCAAGAGGTTACAAAACTTATCTGGTCTTGTTCTACCAGATCTCTAGAACCCAACAAAAGAAACGACACTCGAATCGGATGACCGCAGCTCCCAGAAATGGCTCACAAAGGTGCACTCCTCAACAACTTCCCTACATAAAAATGGCTTTGGCTCGGAAAATTTTCAGCATAAACCTTCTATGAATGTCCTCCCATGGCCTCAAGAAGGCCTGGATTATATAGATCTGAAGTTGGTAACCATCTCCCAACTTCCCCCTAAGATCTGGCCTCAAAAAGGGCCCAATATCCCCCAAAAGGGGCCAAAAATCTCCAAATCTGCTACTAAAATCATTGAAAAATCACTATAGTATAGTTGAAAACCCACTAAATGCACATATTTGGGCACAACCCCTTTATCTCTACACCCCTGGTCATATGTGAGCCTCCATGTGGCCAGGCACTAAAGGTTTGTGCATTGGCCCCCCTTGCTAACTTGGTGCATGGTCTCGTGCCCCGGGCCATGTGGCCACGGGCTATTACTCCACGCACACTAATAGGTTAAGCCACTATCGTTTAAGCCAATGGTTATGCCCCTGGTCGGCGAGCTATCCCGACCGATCGGAGCTAACCTTAACTTTCACGCCACAAATGATATACAGGGTCAGGTTGTATGGGGTATCGCGGAACCGGAAGATGGAGTAAATGATCACACCAATGTGTAGACATGTGGTTATATGCAGAGTGTCGTGACCAGAGGCTGGGGCCTTACCTCCACCCATATATACAACAATGCAAACATAAATATAATGTCTTCCCCTAGTATAACAAGGACCACCATGAGGTGGGCTGGTTAGCCCGACTTGCCCAAGGCATTAGCCCGTACAAGAGGTCACGGGTTAAAATCCACCGTGCTCCAACACTTTTACACAAACCAATGAACCAATCCATGGGTGCCATGTGGCATCCCATGTCTAGGCCACGTGGCACCACGCCATTTATCGACAACAATGACATGTGTCAACTACCCATTGGTCCACCTGTCTGTTGAGTGTCTGCCACTGTACCTACCACATCATCTGTACAGACGTGCCACATGTCACCATTGCAAGGGTGACACATGTCACTCCTGGATTGGTCCAACTATACCTGCCATGTCATTAGTTTGTACGCCCAGTAAGCCTGCCACGTAAGCTATACAGACCCTACCACATCAGTGCCAACTGTTCATGCCATGTCAGTTGTACGACCTGTATAGTCAGCTGCCACGTGGCATTGTACGGACTGTACAATCATCATTTTTTGCCTGTTTGGCCAAATGAAAAAATCACAATATCAGGATCATACGACGTTAGTTTGAGCTCATTCAAGTTATGTTGGGTTTGTATCAACGAGGCCTACACACACGTCCATTTTGAAGTCATTGTGAGAACTTTGATTTTTAGGCCTTTCTGAGCCCCATCAAGCTCCTCAATCCAAATCTGGATTAGGAGGTCTCATCATGAGTCGGCCTATTAGGACCATGGGCATGTAGCGGTATGAAACTACCATCTATCTAGTCACCAAGCCAGGGTAGTGGTTCATGGTGGCATAGCGAAGAGAAAGGGGGTATCATCATGAGCCAACCATCTCAAATTCCTGAAATGCTTGTGGTTAACGATGTCACCTTTGGTCATCAAGCTAGGACAGTGTCCCCCAACTCTTCCCTTGAATCATGAAAGAAAAAGATCAAAAGAAATAAAAATAGAGAATAAAAAGCATTGAATGGGATATGAAACAATGGCATCCATGATAAGGTGCAACTCGCCCTCTACAAAGGAAACCACAGGTAAGACCTACATTTCCCTGTTATCACCGCACCCTATGCCCAAACACTTCCCCATGTCACCTCACATAGACTTACATGACCTATATTGTCTCTAATCTGGGAAACACCCCAAACATAAAGAGGATTAGCCCAATAGGACATCCTAAGACCTTCTCCAAACCCGACTTATTAAATTGCATAATGTCTTTGAGCATTTGTTTGGGTAAAGGGGGGTTTGATGCACTAGTTTGAGTAATTTGACTATTAGATGTGATTGACATTGCTATGATCCCTGTGACTTATGAACCCTTGGAGGGTGTACTTGTTGTTGTTGCAGGACTTTGCCTGGTGGATAGGTACATATGGGGGAATGATTAGCTCATATCTCCATGGGGCTGAAAGCCCACAGATGGATGATGTGACCCTAACCAGGGGCAGAGAGACACCAGAGGCTTGCACCAAGAAGAAATAAGGGTGTTTCCCCCGAGACACTCTGGTAGACCTAGACCCAGGGGGGTCTTTCCTTTCCACCTGGACGTTGACCCTTGAGAGCCCATGACGTCATCATTTTGACCTTAGACGTCATCTAGTTAGGGTTTGCATTTATGAGGGCAATTGTGTGCTAGTTGGCACCTGTGGCAACATTCAGGGCCTTTGGAGGCCAAACGTTTTGCATTTAAGGCTTAACGTTCCACCCTAGGGGCCTAACGTCACCCTAGAACGACATGATGTCACCCTTGGAGATGATATTATGGGTTGATTAATTTCATTTATGTAAAAAATGGATTTTTGATGTAATTTGGCCATGTCGGCCTTTTTATGACCTAATTTTAATTAAAGGCCATTGAAATTGTATAAATAGAGAGAAAAGACTCTCATTTTTTCAGGATCATCTCATCACACAAGTAGTGTGGCCTAAAATTTGCACCCTTTTGGGGGTTTATTGGTTGAAATTCTAGGCGCACTTTCTCTTGGAGGCTAAATTTTGCAACTTGGATCATTTCTTGGTGAAGTTACTTAGCATTTTAGGGTTTTATGGATTCATTATTCTTGGTGAAGTAAGTAAATCTGCAATTCTTCATTTTATTTGAATGGTTTATGGTAAATTTGCTTGTTCATGTTAAAGATTATGAAATTGCTTGCTTGACAAACCCTAGGAGTAAAGGAATTAACTTGCTACTTCTTTACTCTTCATTTGCTAGACCTTGACCTAGGTGAACCTCTAGAGCCCTGAAATATTATCACTTTAGTGGTTATTACCTAGTCAATTGTTGCTTCTAATATCTTTTAATAGTCTAAGGGAGGAAGGTTTGCTAGAGCCTAAAATTGCTTACACTCTAGCAAATTCATCTTTAGGGTTTGGATGTTTGAGGCCTTGAAGAGCCAACACCTCTTCCATCCATCTCTTCTCCTTAGGAAACTACAATCATTGTGTCATTTCTTCCAAGAGAAAATCGTCACTTATAGATTCCATTATCCCATAAGGCACTAGTTTACCCACTATAGTGATTGATCGATCAAAACAACTCTCAAACTATCTTCCTTGAAACCTTTACTAACTTCTACTAACCTTAAACTAGACTAGCTCGTTGACTAACTTGCTGTTGTTGCAAAATATTGCTACAACCATCTAACAACAAAAAAATTATCTCAAAAGTGACATTAAAAGCTAATTAGACATTGCCAATTTTGCTTCTGACAAGTAGTTATCATTTTTCCAATTTAAAGTTATATTTCCTTGTCTTTTTCAAACAAATTCAAGGCATAATTGTTGTGGTTGTTACAAAATACTCATTATTGTTGTAAATAATTGTTTTCCTGCAATTTTATACCAGCTTACTTATTTTTTTAAAGGTTCATGGTCTTATGAAGCACTAACATCATTTGGTACTTGGAAGTTGCCACCTTTTTCTACTTGTTGTCTCGTTCTGGGCAGGTACACCTTATTTACCTTTTTGCTTCATCTCTATAAGACACAAAGAACCTTTAACTTGAGTGACCTGTGAGAGGGGGGGACTTTCTTGTACCTTTTACCCTAGCATTCTCAAACCCTCAGGTCACTGGGGACGTCTCCCCTGGGGTACTGTAACATACTCCTAAATAGAAAGGGGTTTCCTATTAAGGTGACAATGACAGGTCACTCCATGTTACGCCAATCTTGCATCCACTTGCCTTGGGATTTGGGCAAGTACAAATTGTGTGATAACATTTTGGCTTCATTGTCGGGGAACACCGAGTCAATATTCCTCAACGACACTTTTTCGGTAAGCCTTTCCCTCAAAGCCTTCATTTTACAAATCTTACTTGGCGACTCCACTGAGGGTGATCCCCTCATCCCTTTGATAGTTTCAAGAAAATTATCTGGCGACTCCACAAAGCTCAGGGAGGTATACCAATCCTCCCAAGTCTTATAGAAGAAAACCTCCCTGAGACTCTCCTATAATAAAATCATTATTTGGAAGCAATCTTCCCTTAAACATAATGTCTAATGCTCAAACTCAGACCCTTAATCTGAATCAAGCTAATAACCAGAGACAATGGTCATCCAAGCTTTTCAAACCACTAGACGTGAAAAACATTCTAGGATACCCTAGGAAAATCCCCCCTAGGTATGAGAAATGGCTACCTAAGTTCATTGGTAATGATGTAGTTAGCATTGAGGATCATATGAGAAATATCTGGGCCTTCTTTCAACTTCATCCTATCAATGATGATGCTGAATATTTAGCTATGAAATTGTTCTCTGCTACCCTCTATGATGGCGTTAGACGATGGTACAACAATCTCACCGATGTTAGTATTACATCCATGGATAAATTAGAGGAAGTGTTCCTCAAACGATGGAGTGTCAAGGAAGACCCTAACATGCTGCTAATAAGGTTGAATAACATCATGAAAGTTGAGAATGAAACTGTTAGGGAATTCCATGATAAATTTGAAAGGTTGGTACAACAAATCCCAGTGAGCTATCACCCTTTAGACAATTTCCTTCTCTTTCTTCACACTAAATCCTTTACAGGACAAATAAGTTTTCTCCTCAGAGAAAAAACCCCTAAGACAATCCAAGAATATCAAGAGATGGCTACAAGGATTGAATATAACCTATCATCATCCAAAGTTGAACCTTTCTCCACCATAAGAGTCAAAATAGATGCTAAACCCAAAGTAGTCAATAATGATGAATCTACTTCAAATATTAGCACTAGCTTGGCAAAGCTATAACTGTAGATGGCATGGCCAAAACCCAAGAATTAATGATGAATAGGATTGTCAACTTAGAAAGAGCCCAACAACAAGCTCCTAGGCCTCCTTATAAAGGGAAATTCCAAAGAGGGAGTCAAGTTTTCAAACCAAAGAATGATCAAGAAATCCCTAATACTTTATCCCCCACAAACATGGTAGAGGAGAATCCTTGGTGCTTGCAATGTAAAGATTTACATTGGGATCATGAATATCCCCTAAACAATGGTGAACATGACCAAGTAAGCATTATTGATTATACTATTGAGGCCCCACAATGTTTCCTTAATATCGCAATTGAAGAACATCAAGAAGGCATAAAGGAAGCAACTAGGAAGGCTAGAACGGAGGTGATAAATAATCTTGATCAAGAGTCGAGAGAAAAGTTGAAAAAACAAGAATTTCAAGTGTATACTAGACAAAAGCGAATGAACCAACCTTTCTCTACTAGATCTACAACTTCACAACCAAGACCTCTTCCTATGAACATACTTCTTCCTAAAAATCCTCCCAAAGCTAATAAGGTTGACTTGAATTTTGACTTTGAAGGTGCACTGGCCAAAATGCACGTGACCATTCCGCTGAAGGAAGTTATCAAGGTTCCATCTGTAAAAGAAAGGTTTGAAATATTTTTCAAAGTATCAGATGAGCCAATGGACCCTCCTATTATGTTACACGCAGACCATTTTAGGGTTCAATATGATGGACACCCACCCTTCTTCATGACATTACTAGTGAATAAAAAATGTCTTAACAATTGTATGCTTGATTTAGGAGCCGGTGCTAATATGATGTCTTTGAGAGTCATGGAGAGACTAGGCCTAAAGGCCACACGACCTTATAGGAATGTGTGTGATTTTGAATCAAGGGCCATACCCACTCATGGGGTAGTTGAGAATGTTGAAGTACGCCTTGGTAAATATCCCGAGAGAGTAATCCATATGGATATTGTGGTGGTGGACGTCCCTGATGTATGGGGGATGCTTTTGACCAGAAAGTTTGCTGCAATCTTGGGAGGTACATTAGAGATGGACATAACTTACATCAATGTACCAATGAAGAATGGGACAATAGAGCACCTTCCAAATATGCCAATGGCCAAGGCCCATGTGCAATAAATTGACAATAATGTTGAGATTAGTGTGACACATGAGCCAATCAAGGAAAACCTTGCTATATTTTCTCCGGAGGATTTGCCTTTCACTTCAAAGGAATATTTTGGTGAGATACAGTGGCCAAAGAAGGAAGAGTATCAACAACTCTTGGATAAATACAAGAACAAGGAAGTTGGAACTGTCAAATTACTAAATAAAGGGGATGATGACATATTGATCAAACCAAGCCAACAAGAAGTCCTTACAGCTGAATCCCACTTTCCTCCCTCAAAACAATATACTAGAGTTATAAAAGAAACAACCAAGTTTGAAACAAAATAGTATCAAGAGGGAGATACAGTCTGGATGTGGGAATCAAAGAATTGAGAGCCTACTAATGTTAAAGGGAATGCACAATTTTGGTTTGGACCTTTCAGAATTAGAATGAAGTTAGTAAACAATGCCTACTATCTATCCATGTTGGAAGGAAAAAAATGTCCATTGTCGGTTAGTGGACACCTCTGTAAACCCCATCATGGGGCAAAGACTTGAATTCACATGTAAGTATAGGTAAGTTAGGTAGGCATTTGCATCCATTGCATATACCATCTGCATATCATGCTAGTATAGTTGTAGTTTCATTTTCATATTGTATTTCTTCATTATGTATATATGCATGCTTATCTTTATTTTATTATATCATATGTGAGCAAGGGGTGATATCACCACCTTGAAGATTATTGATACATTTTGTTGAGATATAGAAGATACATGCCATACCAGAGATGTTGAGGTTCTCATGCGCTCTACAGTGAGCACATGTCCCCGAGTTGGAGCCAGATGTTACCCCATATCCTAGGGATAACTAAGGAGATCACGTCTCGAGGCCCATAGGTCCTAGACATGGAGTGACGAGAGCCGGATGACTTGAACGTGGCCCTGGAGGGCCCATCTTTTCTTCAGTGTAGCCCATCTATCAACAACAACAACATCCATCCCACCAGCCTAGTCCTTAAGTAAAAATAAGTCTTGCTCCACGAGGTAATGAGTCTAGGTATCATGGTATGTGTCACTCTGGTTATTGAAGCACTTAAGTATGTTGCATTGAATTCTCCTTCATTTCATAACGTTTTCTTGGAAATTATGCTCTTTAACTTGTTCATACATGGGAGGGTGACATGATTTCCTAGTAATTTTATCTCCCTTTAGGATGGGTTGCCACTAGGTGGGTCTGTGAAAGTTCATCGTCCATTCCCTCCATACTTACCACTTTCCATCGTTACTCCTCTCATTTTTCCCCACCTTGGTTCAGGCATTGGGTTTGTCACACTAGGAAGGGTTGTACCTTGCCTTGTGGGAAGAAGGGGCTAAAGGCCCAGAGGGTAAAAGTAGCCGGAAAGAGTTAAAAGCTAAAATGAAACCTTTGAGATGCTTTGCCTAGGGATTCCCGAGAAAGCAGTAAAAATCTTCTCAGTAAGAAAAGGGAACCCATAAGATAAATCAAAACTCAAGGAACTAGTTGGTGGATGGGAGTTCTCATCATGAGCCGACCTATTAGGACCATGGGCATGTAGTGGTATGACACTACCATCTATCTGGTCACTAAGCTAGGGTAGTGGCTCTTGGTGGCATATCCAAGAGAAAGGGGGTCTCATCATAAGCCAACCTTCTCATCTCCGTGAAATTCTTGTGGGTAATGTTGTCACCTCTGGTCACCAAGCCAGGATAATGTCCCCCATCTCTTCCCTTGAAGCATGAAAGAAAAAGAACAAAAGCAATAAAACTAGAGAATAAAAGGCATTGAATGGGATAAGAAACAATGACATCCATGATAAGGTGTAGCTCGCCCTCTACAAAGGAACCCATAGGTAAGACCTACATTTCCCTGTTATCACTACACCATATGCCCAAACACTTCCCCATGTCACCGCACACACACTTACATGACCTAAATTGGCTCTCATCTGGGAAACACCCCAAACTTAAGGAGGATTATCCCAATAGGACATCCCGAGACCTTCTCCAAACATGACTTGTTAAATTGCATAACGTCTTTGAGCATTTGTCTAGGTAAAGGGGGGTTTGATGCACATGTTTGGGTAATTTGATTATTAGATGTGATTGACATTGCTATGATCCCTGTGACTTATGAACCCTTGGAGGGTGTACTTGTTGTTTTTGCAGGACTTTGCCCAATAGACAGGTACATATGGGGGAATGAATAGCTCAGACCTCCATGGGGCTGGAATCCCACAAATGGATGTTGTGACCCCAACCAGGGGAAGAGAGACACTAGAGGCTTGCACCAGGAAGAAAGAAGGACGTTGCCCCCAAGACACTCTAGCAGACCTAGACCTAGGGGGGTCTTTCCTTTCCACCTAGATGTTGACCCTTGAGAGCCCATGACATCATCATTTTGACCCTATACGTCATATAGTCAGGGTTTGCATTTATAAGGGCAATTGTGTGCTAGTTGGAACGTGTGGCAACATTCAATGCCTTTGAAGGCCAAACATTCTGCATTTGAGGCCTAACGTTCAACCCTAGGGGCCTACTGTCTAACTAGAAGGGAATGACGTCACCCTTGGAGATGATATTAGGGTTTGATTAATTTCATTTATGTAAAATTTGGATTTTTTATGTAATTTGGCTATGTTGGCCTTTTTATGACCTAATTTTAATTAAAGGTCATTGAAACTATATAAATAAAGAAAAGACTCTCATTTTTTCAGGATTATCTCATCACACAAGTAGTGTGGTATGAAATTTGCACCCTTTTGGGGGTTTATTGGCTGAAATTCTAGGCCCACTTTCTCTTGGAGGCTAAATTTTACAACTTGGATCATTTCTTGGTGAAGTTACTTGGAATTCTAGGGTTTTATGGCTTGATTATTCTTGGTGAAGTAAGTAAATCTGCAATTCTTCATTTTATTTGAATGGTTTATGGTATATTTGCTTGTTCATGTTAAAGATTATGAAATTGCTTCCTTGACAAACCCTAGGGGTAAAGGACTTAACTTGCTACTCCTTTACTCTTCATTTGCTAGACCTTGCCAAGGAGACCTTGACCTAGGTGAACCTCTAGAGCCCTAAAATATTAGTACTTTAGTGGTTATTACCTAGTCAATTGTTGCTTCTAATATCTTTTAATAGTCTAAGGGAGGAAGGTTTGCTAGAGCCTAAAATTGCTTACACTCTAGCAAATTCATCTTTAGGGTTTGGATGTTTGAGGCCTTGAAGAGATAACACCTCTTCCATCCATCTCTTCTGCTTAGGAAACTACAATCATTGTGTCATTTCTTCCAAGAGAAAACCATCACTTATAGACTCCATTATCCCATAAGGTACTAGTTTACCCACTATAGTGATTGATTGATCAAAACAACTCTCAAACTATCTTCCTTGAAACCTTTACTAATTTCTACTAACCTTAAACTAGACTAACTCATTGACTAACTCGATGTTGTTGCAAAATATTGCTACAACCATCTAAAAACAACAAATTTATCTCAAAAGTGACATTAAAAGTTGATTAGACATTGCCAATTTTGCTTTTGACAAGTAGTTATCATTTTGTCAATTTAAAGTTATATTTCCTTGTCTTTTTCAAGCAAATTCAAGGCATAATTATTGTGGCTGTTACAAAATACTCATTGTTGTTGTAATTAATTACTTTGTTGCAATTTTATATCAACTTACTTATTTTTTTAAAGGTTCATGGTCTTATGAAGCACTAACAACATTTGGTACTTGGAATTTGCCACCTTTTTCTACTTGTTGTCTTGTTCTGGGTAGGTACACCTTATTTACCTTTTTGCTTCATCTCTATAAAACACAAAGAACCTTTAACTTGAGTGACTTGTGAGAAGGGGGGACTTTCTTGTACCTTTTACCTTAGCCTTCTCAAACCCTCAGGTCACTGGGGATGTCTCCCCTGGGGTACTGTAAGATACTCCTAAATAGAAAGGGGTTTCCTATTAAGGTTACAATGATAGGTCACTCCTTGTTACGCCAATATTGCATCCACTTGCCTTGGGCTTTGGGCAAGTACATATTGTGTGATAACAAGGCCTATGCAATGTTGGGCTTTTAAGCCCCCAAGGCAATGCCAATGTTAGTTTTCACTAGTTCATTTGTTTGTTTCTAGTTGTTAGAATATACACTCGTCATTGTCGTAGTTGTTTATGACCTAATTTTTTAATATGAAAATGTCTCATAGATATTTTTTTAAATAATTAAAGGAAAAGTTTTATTTAATAAAAAAATCTTCTTGTAGCTCTGATAAGTTCCCCCATCGATTGCGTTGTCTAAATTATTTCTCTATTATGACTTAGGAAACATGGGTGACTTGTTGGGGTACATGTTCAACTACATACTTAGTGACATACTATTTTTTTTTTCCCATTTTTCCTACTATTTAGGAGGACTGCTATTTATAGCAGGTCTATTTTTAGCTGGTGGATCCCTATATTTAATACCATGGAAAAATACCATGGGTTTCCAAAACCATGGACTCATAAATCACCATTAGGAAAGTTCCTATTTTTTAACTACCATTAGGCCAATTCCTATTTTTAGCCACCATTAGGAAAATTCCTATTTTTTAGGAGATAATTCATATTTCCTTAATTTTAGGATATGTTTCCTATTTCATGGCTATAGAGCGCACTTTAGTAAGAATATTAGCCTTCTAGGGAAGTGCACATTACTCATCTAACACTTTAACTCACTTCACTTATTTAGTGACTTTCCATAATTGAGAAATTCTCACTCAGTTAGGACTTTAGTTCCATTCTTGGACTCTAGTCTTATTTTAGGAGATTTTTTCTATTATGGAATGCATGTTGACTTCATGTAGAGTTCTCACTAAGTTCACACCTATATTTTTTACTTTAGTTTATTGTTTCTATTGGGAGAAGTTACTTTTTACTTGAGCATGCACATGGAAATCCCAACCTAGTGCTCATTACTCATGTGGAGAGTCTTATTTATTGTACTCATTATCAAGGATTAATACATTGTGATTAGTGTTGGTTTATTAGTCTCTTATGTGTGAAGATTGATTCTATTTTTCTCTCTCCTCTCTCTCTTTTGCAATTTGCTAGTGTAGTATTTCCTTCTCACAAATAGGTCTTGGATTGTGGTTTAATCCTACATGACTCTCATAGGAGAGTTCAATTGTATACTAGTTGTGCCATCAAAGGCATAACTTAATTGTGGTATCCCAATCCAGGAAATCCATTCATGGATGGCTACCCATGAAATAGGGCATCCAAATCTCAAGCTTAAGAGGCCCATCCACCTTAATTTCAATAGAGATGATCCACCATAGAGGCCCAAATTAATTAAAACACATGCATAAGTGTAATAAATAAAATGCAACATAACATACACATAGATTAATACATTTTATGCTATTGAAGTGTGTATACTCAAAATTAATCATAAATTAATATGCACACAATATGCAATTTCATATACTTCCATAATAAAAATAAGATTAATTTGCATATTCATAAGCAAGGATGGAAAACTTATCTGTTAATAGAAGATAGTCCAAGAAAGTAGCTATGTACAAGAATTTTTCCACTCAATTGTAGGCTTTTGATATAAATACCACCCCCGAGGTGGGCTATGAGGCCATTGGGAAAAAGGAACCAAGTTATAAGGTTCTAGCTCACTCAACCCAACCCATTGCACTCATGCTTAGCCAATCTAGTCACTATAGAGCATTTCAAGCTTCTCGTCCAACCATAAAACAATCATGGCACTCTTTTCCACTACCCTACACAACACAAGGAAGATCTTCCCTTTCTCTACTCGGTAGTCCCTCAAGGATATTCTTCCCTTCAAGTGCTCTTCAATGTAGGAAAAAAGAGTCTAATCCATCAAATGCCTTTGGGAATAGCCTGCAAAATAACACTTGGCTCTTAAGCTTCCAATGAGCCAGAAATACATAGTGGGTGAATGATTCCTATTTTACCTCACCTTTATGCTCTCCTACAACCATCTATTTCTCCTTCTAGGTCTACAATTTGCTTTTCCTAATGCTATTTTGGTTAATTTCTAGATTAGTTTATTATTGGCAAAAGAGAACACGACATGCGAAGTCTAGAGCATGAATATGAGAATGGTGGTGTGAATGAATAACTATGAGAGAGTTGATGGAATTATGGTTGACATCACTTATGATAGGGGGAATTAAGTACTCTTACACTTACCCATAGCGATTATACTCAATCCACACTTCCATAATTACATGATGAGACTTCTCCATCAATCTCTACATGTATTCAATGATTGGGTTTAGAAGTCAATGGGGGTGGATGGCTTCATTTATGGTACATGGTGGAAATAAGATGAGTTCAAAAGTTAACACTTTACAATAGAGAATTACTTTTACATAAGCCTCATTTCCTCTTCCTCTCTAGCATAGTCATGACCTCTCATGTTCTTCACACCCATTTTGACCATTATATATTGTATTCCAACATTAATATTTAAATATCTTATTTTCATCATGGCAAGCCTATACCACATGACTCATGGAGATATAATTACATCACCTACATGTCTAAACAATTACGAGTTAAACCTTGGCATTAAGCTTCACACTAAGAACCATACAATCATATTTACATCATTTACATATAAAATCATTTATTTTAATTCATATGAATTAACTTCCATCATCATAAACTTGCATTTACAATTTTTATATAATCTAATTCAATACCATTTCAAAATTCAAAACTGAAATATTACATTAATTACTAATCCTTCTTTATTAATATTTTCTAATTATATCTATGATGGTTTAGTGTTTTTTTTTTAATCAATGTTGTTGGATGCTATATATGCAATTGGAATAATAAACGCAATTTGTATAAGTTTTATTTTGTTTATGGCTTACATGATGGAAAGGGCCCACGTGTATACGTTTGATTTTAAGTTTAGTGAAAAACATGTCATATCTTATAATTTTTTTTTTTAAATTAATAAATATTAAAATATAAAATGTATAATATTAGATTGGTAGTATGGATTAATCTAGTGACAAAAGGATTAATTTTGTTATAGTTTAATTGTTTTTTTTTTAATGAAAGTGTTTTTATTTGGTTAGGGGAGAGCTTCATATGTGATTGAGGGTTTATGGTCTCCTAACTTTTTCGTTTTATTTTGGTTGATTTGCTTTTAAAGAGTTTAGTGGGTGTATGTTTACTTTGGGATTAATGTTAGGGAGGTGCACTTTGAGATGTGGTAGTTGGCACACATGGTGGTTTGACATCTTCTACCAGGGTGTACTTGTTGATGATGATGTACACTTAGCATATGTGAAATAACCACCTTGGAGGAAAGTGTTATGCACTTGGTAGTTGGGCATGGAGCCTTAGGAGCATTAGAGCCACATTGCACATACGTCGAGGATAATGCTTGAGTTGAGGAGCAATTGTTGGAGGATGTGTCATCTTGCTTAGAGGAGCACTTAACATGTGGATAAAAAGACTTGCAGGGTGCACCACCTTAAGGGTTGTACAAACCGTATTGTTCCACATGGAATTCATTCTTAGTATAGTGCTCCACTTGGGGCTTTGTTGTCAACTTAGCTTAGAGTTTACTTATGGACTTGATCCATGTTTTATTGTTGGCCTCCCTCACCTTAGTCTATATAAAGGGAGGACCAAAATGTTTTTGTTATGGCTTGTATTGTGTCTTAGAGATGTGATAGTTGGTGTGATGCTACTAGCTATTGGAGGATCTTGGAAGAGCAATTATTTACTCTTGTAACAAGGATATTGCTTGTGAGAGGCATGTGCTAGGGTTCCTTGGCTTGTGTGATGCAAGTGAAGAGAAAACTCATGAGATGTAAATGTGAATCTAAGGGTTGGATAGTTGGTGTGATGCTAGCTTTTTGTTGAGCTCTTGGAGATGCTAGTATAGCCTGGTTAGATCCCTTGCTAGGTGGTGTTGTTGTTGGTTAGTGTTTGCAGTAAATGTGGATGCCCTAGCTAGGGTTTAAGAAACTACATACAAGTCCTTTCTTGGGATAAAGAGGAAAGACTTGATGTCCTAGCTTTGGCATAGCTGAGTTATTGTACTTTATCTTCATATTATGTTAATACATAATTGCACCATTGATGTCCTAAATTATCTTATTGCAGATATGATTTTCATGTGTTTTGAACAAGTTTCATGGTTGTTTTGATATGTTGATTTATTGTGACAACAAGGCATGAATTGACATTCCCTAGATGCAACTTCCGAGCTAAAATGTGTTGTTACACTTGTGTTGTTAATGAATGTAATTTGGAGTTTTGCATACTTGATTAGATCATGCCCTAAGGGTTATTGCATTGATCTAGTGTTGAATTATTTTGTAGTGTTTATCTACTTGAACTTGCCTAGACTAGCGGTGTGTAAATTTGAAACATTTGTAGGTGTATATCTAAATATTTTAATTCATCTCTAAGGCTAAAAGTTATGTGTGATAAACCTATGACCTCATCAATGTGAGGTGAAAATTTCTTAATTGAAGTACATATTTCTTGGTGAAATATTTCCTTATTCTAAAAAATTCTATGTGGAATTAGAGCTTGTTATATTGAAATTAGTCTCTTGTTTGGAGGGAGTTGGATATTTCAATGGGTATGAAACCTTGACTTCATTAGTTGAAGTCAATTTGTGCTTGGGATAAGAACTTGTACCATGGAAGGGTTTGTTGGGTTGATGCCCTACTTGATCTAGGTATTGGAGTGGTGATTTCACTTGGGATAGGTGACCTATCTACTTGATTTGTTGATTGAGGTGTGTAGGGATGACTAATCCAAGTATTTGAAAGCGTGGTAGGTTAGAAGGTGCTTCCAACTTTACACCTTGGAAGTGTAGATTGAATATGTTGTTGCAGGAGGTTGAGCTTTAGGTGTCTGTTCAGAACAAGGTTGTTGTTCCAATCGATCCCTCTTAGTTGGTTGGTTACAAGAAGAAGGAGTTTGAGGAAAAGTGAATCATTCTTGATTTAGTGAAGGACTATTTGATCCCTCACATTGTAGAGGAGAATATGTCTAACGAGATGTATGATGCTTTGATATTTTATATTAGAGTGTGAACATTTCTCACAAAATGTACCTAAGAAATAGGCTCTCCACCATTCACGTGAGTGACACAGATATTGTGGCTAGTTACTTGATGAAGGTCATAGAGTTGAAAGATTAATTAACTACAACAAGGTCATAAAAATTGAAAATGAAGAGTTGGTGCCCATTGCATTGATGGGTTTTCAAAATCATGGAAACTATTTTTCCAGGGTATTTGTGATTGTGAGAAGTTGTCCAACAATGAGAAGCTTTGTGATAATTTTGTACAAGAAGAGATAAGACAAGAGATGAATTCATCCAAAGGGAAAAGAGTAGAAGACCTTGAACTTGTTGAGGGGATGAGGAAGGGAGGTAAGAAAGGAATACCTAGGAAGGGTGAGAAAGACAAGTCAAGTTCTTCAAACCAAGGTAAGAAGAATTTGAGTCATTTGAAATGTTTTAGGTGTTAACAAAGAAGACATATACCAACCAATTTCTAGAGAAGAATAAGGGGAAGGCCACGTAATAGCAGAAATAGATTTTAAGAAGTGTCAAGACTATAGTTGGATTGAATGAGTTATATTCCAAACTGTTGGGACATGCATTAACCACAAAGGAGAATAGATCCAAGAGCAGTGGTGGTGTCTAAAGACATCATTTCACTGAAGCATGAGCACACTCCATGAGAATGGAAATAGATCTCCATATTGATGATAGATCGATCACAAGGATAGTCTATAAATAGGTTCTAATCATGGACCAAACCAACAATCACGGGAGGGAGTCGATTGCACTTGTTCATAAAATGTGGACCTGGGATCCTAAGTGGACATGGTCAACCAACAATTTAGTCGATCATCGACCCAAAGAATTGGTTGACCAACTTAACCAACAAGGTGAGGTTTATGATGGAACCACATGTTCCAACATTGAGAGTACCTTCTCTATGGCCTCTTGTCTTTCAAACAACATTGTATTCAATGTAAGATGGTATGTGGAAAGTGGGGCATGGAGACATATGACTTATCAGGGAGATATTCAAGAAGTTTTGAGAAAGAGGGAGGAATGCAAGTGGAGTTGGGTGATGATGGCACTTATCCCGTGAAGGGATTGGAATCCATCTCTTTCTAGATACCTTCATGTGATGTTCTTGAGTTAAATGATGCTTTGTTTGTTCCTAGTTTGATGAAGAACCTTCTTTCAATCTCTTTTTGCGTGATAGATCTACATTGTGTAGTTGAGTTTGATTGTCATAAGGTCATAAATAGAGATCAAAGCCATGTTTTGGCCAAAGGGGTTCAATTTGGTGGTCTTTCTAGCTACAAGTAGATTCTAGCAAAGCATTTTGCACTAGTGCATAGTAGTGACAAGTTATGTGAGCTTTGACATGGGTGCTTTGATCACTTACACTATGGAGAGCTTCCTCTCTTAACAACATGGTGTAGGGATTGTTGGACTTCAATATCAAGAAGGAAGAAGTATGAAAGGGGTGTGCACTTGGTAAGCAAACCAAAGTTGCTTTTCTAAGTAGAGAGTAGAGATCGAGAGGGATTCTCAAGATGATCCATTTTGATGTATGTGGACCTATGTCTTCCTCTTATCTGAAAGGTAATTTGTATTATGTTACTTTCATTGATGATTCCTCATGTAAGACTTGGATTTATTTTATAAAGACTACGGATGAAGTGTTCAATAAGTTCATAGAGTTCAAGGCCTTGGTTGAAAATCAGATGGTGAAGAAGATCAAAATGCTTCATTCAAATGACAAGGGTGAGTGTAACTCCACGAAGTTGATTCTTTTTGTAGGGAAGCAAGGATCAAGAGGGACTAGTTGACATTGTGACATAACCAATAACAAAATAGGGTTGCAAAGATGAAGAACATATCTATTGTTGAGGCTGCTAAGGCCATGACCCACGGCATGGATTTTCCCATGTGTCTTTGGGCGAAGGTGTGTAACACAATAATGTATATTTTGAATAGATGTCCTCATAGGATATTGAAGGATATGACACTTAAGGAAGCATTTCCTGAATAGAAACTTGAGGTATCACATTTTTCATGTCTTTAGTAGTCTAGATAGTACTCATGTTCCTAATGAAAAAATGACTAAGTTGGAATCCTCAAGTATCAAGGGTATTTTGTGGATACAACGAGACTTCCAAGACTTATCGGATCAACATTCCAGTGAAACAGAAGATAGTAGTGAGCAAAGATGTGAATTTTGATGAGGACGTGTAGTCCTCAAGATCACAGTTATCTCCTTCAATGAATGAAGGAAGTGAAAAATTTGTTGTTCCAATATATGATTTAGGAATAAAAGAAGACTCGGATCTAGATAAGGGAAGGATACCTCCTTACCATCTACTTTAGCCTACCAAAAAGTAGATATGGATTACTTAACCATTACAATATGCATAGGATCATGTAGGAGTGTCTAAAACTTTAGTTAGGGAAGTTATTGCTCCTAAGAGATTTTCCAACCATGTTGCATTGACTTCTTCCATTGGCGAGCCTTCCAATTTTGTAGAAGAAGTGTGAAGTGATGCCATGATGGAGGAGAGTGATGTTTGGGAGGAAGTTCCAAAACCTTTTTTGGGATCAATGATTGATTCCACAATTGAAGTAGACTTGGATTTGCAGTTTGTTAGCCTCCAAGAGTCACTCCTAGACTGCAAATGGGAGTAAGCTTGGTAACATAGAATTTGTTTTGAATAGGTTTAAAATCATAAATCAACAAGATAAAGTAAGGAAAATATAACAAAGGTCACTGCAGATCAATGATGGACCATTGGGACATGGAGTCATAAGCACTCTGTTCCTTGAAGGCATTTAAGCTACTTATTAGACAAAGGATCTATTTGATGATAAAGGGAAGAATAAAAGAATTGACATAAATATGAACATAAGCTATGCAAATATCCTCTCTACAAAGAGAAATAAGAAATGCTTGAAAAATAAACAATGATGGATGGGCAAGTTTACAAAAGATCGTTTGTTGCTTTAGGAATCCATAACCAATGAAATTACAATCAAACGAGAAGAAGAATAGAACAGGAAAACATGAAGACAAAATCTGATAAAATAAATTATCTGAATCTTCAATAACATAATAGTTTACAACCCATGCCCCTCAGGTTTACAAACTAAATAGACAATCCTCTTCTGCTTCTTAATCCCTCTCGGGTCTTTTACAACTGAATCCCTCATTGCAACAAAAACATTGTCTTTTATAATAAAACAATACCCCTACTGTATTTGCTTTGTTGGAAAAATAAAACTCCCATAAAATCATGACAAACAAATACTAAAATAACACAATTGTTAAAAACCCGAATTGCTGGAGTTTGTTGGAGTCAAAAGATGAACTGTTTCCTTGTTATCTAGGGGTTTTATGCCTTATGTGTTATTTTATTATTTTTTACTAGCTGAAATTTGCATGAAAAAGTGGATCTAATTGCCAACTAGAAATTTCTTTTTCCATGTGCCTTTTTCTTGTTGTTTTTTCTCCTAGAAAAGTTGGGTATTGCGGCCACCTCTGTCTTGAAATATTGAACAATACTCGAGCTTACCCATTGAACTTCGAATTGATTTCCTTGAAATATTGTTTCTCCCCTTCCTTGGAATATCAAAGCTAACTTCATTTATGGAAATAATCTTCTAAAAATGGAATGAAGATAACTAGCTTGAAAAGGGCTCGACACTTAAGAGGATATGTGTCCCACATCTGCTAAAAACAGAAATTTGTTGATGATTATCTCCTATTTTTCACCATGGGTGAAGACCGAATTCTGATTTCCTTCTGCTAGAGAGGACTTTAGAGATAGTCTCAAATCAAGTCTCTATGAACCTAGACAAGTTTGGCCTCATCACTTCACCTTCTTCATCCTGAAAACCTCGTCTAGATTTCCATCCTTTTCAACAAAGGTCCTAGCATATATTAGCCTCTCATCTGGACTAAACACTACATTAGTTTGAGCATATTTGTTTGAAAGACCCTTGAATACTTGCAGTGGACTAGTTGAGCCTGTTTCAACGACCTTCTACTTGAAAGGGGAAGTGCAATTGCAACTTATTGTTTGTTAAACTCCTTAAAATGAAAAAAACATCAAAAGTGAAACAACTCTGCATAAGTGCTTGTGGTGACCCTGGCATTCTGAGAGAAAGGCCAATAATACAACCCGAAACACCATCATTAATGATATCATTTTTTGTCCTGTAATTTCTTCGGGTAGCATACAACAACACTGTGAACTCTAGATAGAATAACAAAAGTTTTTGTAGAGGAACCTCCCTCTCCAAGCGATCTCTTGAAACCTTTCCTTTTGAAAAACCCTAAACTGAATCTGAAAATGGATCCTCATGACAACACTTGGAGTTTTTTGGAAGTCGTTGGCATTGCTTGGTAGTAATCCACTACACCTTGCACACTTTGCCTTTGAATATTGGATGTTGTAGATGGTTTATGTCTGATCATCAAGCTTTGGACAGAGTATGGCATCTCAGACCTCATGGTCCGAGATCCTTTATATCTGGCAATAAATGGCCTTCTTGGCATCTGG